>PVLD010014544.1:0-51931 GCA_004027595.1 Dinomys branickii | reverse complement strand
CTTTCCCACGTCTCGCCCCGGCAGCCTGGTCCGCCCTACCACATCTCCCCCGGCATCTCAGAGAAATACGCCCAGTTTAAACTTCCCAGCCGAGGTTCCGGCATTCACGCTCACCAAGTCTGTCTCGAGCTGGTGGTGTTTATTAAGGAGGTTCGCTCCCTTGCTGCTCACCTGGTCGCCATCTTCCCCGGATCTCTTTTCTTTTCTTTTTTGATACAAGGTCTCACTGTGCAGTTCAGGCTGGCCTGGAACTTATGTAGCCCAAGCTGGCCTCAAACTCACTGTGATCTTCCTGCCTCAGCCTCCCAAGTGCTAGGATTATAGGCGTGTGCCACCATGCCCGGCTAAACTGATACTCTGATGAAATAGAATGCCAGAAAGTTCCAGGTACTTTTGGCAGAAGTAATACATTTCATACACTTTTCTTGCCAATATTAACACCACTTATGATACTTCTGAGGCTATAGAGACTTATCTGGTTGGCATTATTTACATTTTTGGTTTGATAAGAAATTTAGGAAATTCCAGCAATAATGTATATAGTTTTGGAAAATATGAACAGAAACCTGTTGTGTGACAATTTATTTTATTTTAACAGGATTTTGATCAATAAATATGAAATTTATTTTTATAAAACAAAACAAAAAACTCAATCAAAACACTTATTGTGAACATTTTGTTACTCCACCCTTTAGTCCTCTATAATTCCACTCAAAAGAAGATAAGAATTTCCATTCAGTGGACCCAGTAACACAGTGAAGTTTTTTAACTCTTACGAATACCACATAAGCTTATAATACAGGAGAAGAAAATGAAGCAATACATATATCCCTCTAGCAAATTAGCATTTCAAATATACAAAAGAAATGCTATGCGTTTTTAGTACATTTAGACTAACCAGGTGTGAACGACAAGAGACAGCAAAGGAGAAGAGTCCAGTGTGATGTAATTCACTTCAGTAAGTGCAGTTATTTCAAAATTAAGAGGTCATTTATTTCACGGATGCTTTATCTGCTAAGATCAATATTTTTCTTTTATATTTACTTAAATAAAGCCTTCTAAGTGTTTAACTAGTTAAAACATTTTGAAATGTACTAAAAAATAAAAATCAGCAGGCTTCATTGCCAACCATCTTGCTGTTTGGACTTCATCAATAGGAAGCCAGAGACCCTTTGCTCTCACGTGTTTTCTCCTCTGAGTTCAGAACTCCTGGCAGCTACTTGACGTATATGCTCCCTGATTCCTCAGTTTATAATTTATAGGGATGTAAACAGTGGATAGCCTAAATTACAATATTTTAAATATACTTATCTGAAATGTATTTTGAGCTTTACTTACTTAAAATGTACTACAGACATTTTTTGGGTAATTTCATATAGGACTTTCTAGCTTTTTATTGTCTGTGTATTGCTGGGTTTGAACCATTTTGCTGTAAATTTTCCCCTCTTCTTGCTATTTTACACAGTTCTTCAGCAAATAGCATTGCAAGGTATGCACATTTCAGATTTCAGTAGCTATTACCATCCAAATCACTTTCCACAAAATTTGTACTGCTTTGCCCTCCCACAGCATATGAGAATGTATCCCCCCCCCCCCCAGTTTGCTGGCACTGGCTGCTAGCAATCATTTTAATCATGACAATCTGCTGAGGGAAAATCATATTTGTTTTACTTTGCAATAAAGACTTGGATGAATTAAACTTGTCTGCTGTATTTCTGAAATGTACGTATACTCTAGAATTAAGAATAAAAACGACGGCTGCTTAGTTAGAACTATACACCATTTCACTGTTCACATCCTTAACCTCACATTCCAAGCAGCCTCTGGGTGCCAGGGTGTTAATTTATTCAAACATTTCAAACCTTAACGTCAAGTTTTTCTACTTCTGCAAGGCACCTAGGTGAGAAATAAGTAATTCTGCTTGTTTGATAAATTCAAAACTGTTTTGTTTTCACCGTCTTCACTTTGTTACTGGGGATAATCTTTATTTTTATTGCCCCATATTACAAATTACCTCTTAAATGTTGAAATCCATACAAAACACCCAGATTTATGATTTTGAAAGGCTTCTGACTGATGCTAATTCATCTGAGCTATTTCATTAGCCTCCTTATAAATTAAAACCATTTGTTTCTTTAGAATAAGATCTTGGTGGGTAAGAAACTGAAATGAGATGCTCTTTTCTCAATCAAACAAGCAAATTCCTCTGAAGGCTTAGTCATAAAACCCATCACGGAAATAATGCTTGTCTTACAATCAGGTCAGAAATGATAGCTGAAACCGTGGAACCCTTCAGATGAGCTACCTGTGTAATCAGGGGAAATAGCTGGAAGCCTGAGAGAAGCCTTTGTGTTGGAGGACAGTGATTGAAGTTCAAAAGGCTTAGCAGAGGTCAAGTTGGCAATGTCAGGTATTTCCCCAAGTTTACTTCATTCAATTAAGTTGAAACAGTCTGCTCCTGTGAAAGA
This sequence comes from Dinomys branickii, assembly GCA_004027595.1. NCBI lineage: Eukaryota > Metazoa > Chordata > Mammalia > Rodentia > Dinomyidae > Dinomys > Dinomys branickii. Next base: position 49,463 of record PVLD010014544.1, on the reverse strand, counting down.
GTTAGTGGCTTTCCTTACACTGGAGGGGCCCAGGCAAAGGGATGCTTGGTTTGCTCTGTACCGTAACCATGTCTGGAATGATTTTAAAAAGAGAGATTGAATCAGTTTTTGTGAACTCTCTGTGGAGAACATAGATGCACTATAATGATGGCAAATCTTGTGAATTTCACCAGGTGAATTTTACGGGGATGAAAGATGTCTTTATCTGTGTATATTAGCCAATTGTCGGTAGCAAAATTCATCTCCAACTTTTGTTGTTTCTACATGGGATGACCATTCCTGGGTCTGTCCCATTAATTGAGCTGCTTTTCTTCCTGTTTAGTCTGAACCTCTGTCAATTGCCTTGACCCTTGCCTACCTGAGGAACACAGAGGCCCTGGGGTGGGGGCTTTCTTGGAAGTTCCTGTATTCTTAGTTCAAGGCTTCTTGATGTGGGCAGATTTTAGGGTTCAAATGTAAATGTGTCTAACATTCCTTTTTTAGAAAGTAATTAATTTTCACATGGTTAGAATTTTCTTGGAATGTAGCTTATTTTTGAAATGTACCATCTTGTTTCTAGGTTGAAATAATTATTTTATAAACACGAGTGAATTTGGTGGAGAAATAGAAACGGGACATACCCTCACCGCAGCAAATGATCAGATTACAGAGATAAACTGATATATGAGAGGTTCCGGAATACTGAGTAATTGCCACACATACCTCCAGGAAATTCACACACACACATTAACGTCCTGTCTGTGTATGTATACATGTGTGCTTATATAGATTTTAATTATAAAGCAGATTTAGGAGATAAAATACCTATTTTAAGTTGGATACAATGAGACATCATTATTCATGTATTAGTTACAGATATATTTTCAAAAGTTTCCTTAGTCAGACATTGGGCAAAATAAATGTGAACAGAACTGATTTCCTTCAGTACTTCCTAAAGCGGGCTGCTTGTTGTATTCATGTAGATCTGCCAAGGGCTACTGAATCAGCATCTTTAAAATTGAGATCTAGCAATTTGTAGTCTTATAAGGTCTCCTGATAATTATAACAGCCAGCTTTGTGAAGAATGAAAAAGTCAGTCTAGAACAGCAGGTCATTGTGTTCTAACCAGTTTCATGTTGAAGGCAGTTTACCAAGGAAGCAGGAATACCTGATTTTCTAATACATCTGAACACTGTAGTCACAAAATTGCCTCACTGATGATTCTCAGCACTGTCCTGACTTCCTCATTGTTGGCTCCATAATTGACAGAAAAACCAGGATTCTGTCCCAGTTCTTCAGGATACGTATCCAGGCTTCTAGCACATGCAGGGCTTCTAGTAGCCCTGAAGTAAAAATTATGAAAGTTCTTCTCGAGTCATCTTGTCTTTCCATTATCCTAAAATAACATTTGAGCTCAGCATGATTTCAGTGTGGAGCCCACTCACTGAGCTGGTGTATCCTTGACTTCACAGCAGACGATGGGCTAGGCCGTGGAAGCATGGTCCTGCCCTCATACTCTTCTTGGCAAGGTGCAATTTACTACACCGGACAGCAGTAGAAAACTGTAGGTATAATGTGGATTTCCTGCACAGTTTCAGTTCAGAGAAAGTCATTTAGGGGTGAATTTTTTCATGAAGACTCTAGGAAAAGCAGGATTTAGGTCATGAGAATGGGGATTTAGAAAATTCAGGAGAAAAATTATAGGTATGGAAAGGATGGGGCAAAGTAGTGTGTGTGTGTGTGTGTGTGTGTGTGTGTGTACAGTTAGCCTTTCTTGGCATTCAGGAGGTTAGTGCTTTTGCTGATGGAACAGGCACGGAAGATAAGGCCATGCACCTCTTAGGTGCAGACTCCACAGGCTGCTGCAATTGTCAAGCTTAAAGGTGCCTTTCAGGGTCACTGTGCTTTTTCTCCATACATTGTTCATTATTCTGTCATGCACGTGCTTCGAGCTCCCAGAAAATGCTTTAACCAAAAGCTCCAAAACCACTCTCATTGTCCAGAACCAAATAAAGCACAGTGACTCTGACCACTGCACTGAGACGCACACGGGATTTAGGGTGTCAAAAGACACAAAAGCCTCAGCACAATAGACAGAAGCAGCAGGCTCCTGGAATATGACTAATTTTTCTCAGGCTGGTTAGTAACAGGTGGTATTTATCTAAGCAGACTGCCCTGGGCAGCTGGCTGACGGGTTCTTCCAGCTGGATATCTTCTCCCCATTTAGTCTGACCACACCTGCTTCAGACAGCAAACAAGAGCCTTTCTCATCTCCAGGATCTGTGTGTGGGGGGTAGGGGTGAAGATGAACCACTCAGCTTCCAGCTGTAGAGCCTGGTGATGTCTGAGGATCCCATCTGGCCTCCTACCAGAAAAAAAAAAGAGTTAGGTTTTAGGTTCAGAGGTGGGCTCCCTTAGCCATCTAGTTGTTTGGTCCTGTTGTGTGCTTTCTTTTGAGAAAGAGATTTCATCATCAGCTGCTATCATGTGATCTGGCTTATCTCCCATTAAAATTTCCCTGCCTTGAAACATGCGCTGACATGAGGGTACCTGTCCCTTCAAGCTTTTATTGTACTGAATTAAAGAACAGTACAATAGTCTCATGAAAGATTAATCACTTCCTGTAAGCATCTTGTACCTGCAGACAGGCAATTACTGAAATATGTCCAAAAGAAAACAAGAAAGGATGTTAAAATGTGTTGGCCAGGTATTTTTTTGGCAGTGTGACTAGAAAACTTGTTTGGGTGTCACATTTTTTGGAGCCAGAAAGAACTTCTGTGCTGAGTTAATGGATCATAGTTTGTTTTGTACATGAGGAGCAATGTTTGCTTTGTAACGATAGCCAAAACTTTGACAGTGCACAGGTATTTCTCTTGGGGGTGTACAAGTATATATATTCTTATTTATTTCCTTGTATAACTTGGATGATGCATCATCCTTTTGGACCAAATTCTAGTCCTTGCCATATAGAGACTCCTGTCTCTCCAATGCTAGGTTTGATAGACAGTATGTGTTCAATGCATAGTTGAGGCCCAGAAATATTTATTTTATAGGTATCAAAAAGTTTAGTAAAAGAGAGGATAACTCCAAGAATTGTCATAAGCTCAGCCCTGAAAACCCGGCAGATTTCTAGATTCATCATCACTTTCACTTAGAGTTTTCCATTTCTTAAGTACCTTTCAGGCTTTATGCTAAAGATTGATTTTAAGAAGCTGAGAATTGCTGGTAAGAGAAATTGTAATACAATGACATCAGTTAAGCATTTGTGATGCACTTCAGCATTTGTGCTGATTTTTTCATCCAAAATTATTACAGCTTTTCAGTTATTTACACTGAGCATGCAGTGACACAACTATGTGTAATTGACCCAAAGCTAGTAAATAACAGAAGTAAGATATGAACAGGAATACAAAGGAAAGAGAACGTATGGAGTGCTCTATAGCTCAGTAAATGTCCAGCAGGCCAGCTAGGAGGGAGGAGGCATCCTTGACTCAGTAGAATGAGAATCAGAAAAGAGTTTCGCGGGGAGGCAGTGCCGTCTAAGCCTGGAATCTGCGACCTCTGTTTTCCAAGTCTGGTTCTAGCTCTTTCCATGTTCTTTGTGACTCGAAGGGATCATGGTGCTCACTTTGCAACATCTTTTCTACTGATGTCTCAACCAGTTACTGAGCCTCAAACTGTTGATGGTCAGGACTGGGGAGCTCAGATTAAGGTTTGAATCCTGTCTTTGCGCCTTGCAAAGCTGTGTAACGTTGGGCAGGTTACTGCGTGGGCTTAATAATATCCATCTTTTAGTTTTGTTTAAAGGCTAATTGAGATTCTATATGTAAAAACCCATCTACAGAAGTTGCTCAATAAATGCTAATTTTATTTGTCTTGTAATGCCTCTCTTTGTCTATGTTTCACCATATATTTATTACAGTTCCTTGCAAATAGATGGTTAATATGTATTTTTATTTGATTTTCATGGAAGTGGAGAAATAAATGAAAACATCTGTGTTTTATTATTAAATAATCATACATATAATCTTGCAGTAATTTGTTTTCTTCCCATTTTTCCTCCCTCCTTACTCCTACCCTGTCCATTTTGCTGAAGTCCTCCTCCCCTTGCAGGTTTGGCTGAAAGGATGTTGTCTCCAAAGAGTTTTCTCCTGGCTGGTGTAGATCCCTTCTCTGCCCTTGTAGCACACTGGGCGACAGGAACTCCCCGCGCAGGACAAGCTTTGTTATTGTTATTTTATTGAAGCTTGTGATGTACAATTAGCTGTTTAGGGTGAGCGCATGGGCGGCATTTAGTGCATTCCCAACACTGTGGAGCCGCTGCCACTTTTCATTGGTTCAAAAGATAACATCATGTCGTTTAAAGAGCCATTTTCCTCTCCCCCTCCATCAGCCCTTGCTAGTCACCAGGCTGTTTTCTACCTCTTTGGATTTACCTATTATGGAAATTCCATCTAAATGGAATCATGTGATATGTGAACTTTGTGCCTGGTTTCTTTTACTTAGCATGCTACAGGTGTGAAGCTTTATTATTTTCCTTACATCAGAATGTTGTGAAGTTAAAACTAAGGGCAGACCCAGAAGCTAGAGTTGTCTACACTGAAAACCAGTCTGGTACCAGCAGGTCTTGAAAACTTTGGTTCAGGATTAAAATGATGTCATGGGTGGTACATATTATGTCAGTTTTGTGAAGACAGTTTTGGTTGTGTGAAAGGAAAGCAATGCACAGTTATCTGACTATGGGATATCCCAATCAGGGGTAGGTCAACAAAACTTTATTGCTCTTTACCCAGCTCCCCAGAGCTTGTCAAAAAATGCCCTGGGTTAATTCTTACAAACTGGGCTTTCTGTGACCTCATGGTTTCCACCAAGGCTCTTCGAGTTGTACTTTGTTGTGTTCATTTTACTTAAACTTGTTCAGGGTGTGATAATGATGAGCCCACACAGTGCATTACTGCCACAGAATAAGGAAACACTTTTTACCCACAGCCAGAGGCCAGGGTCTGTTTTTGTCCCACTTGTAAGGACTCCTGTTGTGGCCTGTTCTGTGGGTACAAGATCTATGCCCTATTACCTATCATGGTGCCTGGCATATAATGGGTGAAAATAATCAATTCACAAGCATAAAAACAAAGAAATATTTTAAATAAAATACTTTTCAAAAATAGAATAATTCTGTACACTTTATAGCAAGCAATACTTTTGTTCTACTGTCAGAAATCCCAAATAGTTTATCAGCACCGAAGAAGGATAACGAAGAAAGAGCTTTGCAATGATACATGTACATGAAGCCTTGCTACACTGGTGTCAGATTTTAAGGCATCTGCTGGTCTAAAGGACTGCTAACTCTAAGCCAGAAGCTTCAGTCTGCATTTGAAAGAGCACCAGCACACAAGAGTGAGGGACTTTGGTACTTGGTACTAACAACCGTCTTTAGAATGTGGAAAACTCAAGATTCTGACTTATTGGGTAGGGTCACATGCAGAAGGCTCCGTGCTAGGGACTGATGCAGGTCTGTTGCACGTTAATTCCTTCACTGAGGAGCTGGTAATTGAAATGGAATTAAGTCGTGCGAACATAAAAAGCTAACGAACTGAGCTGGGACTGTGGCTGAGGGTTGGAGCACTTTGCCCACCATGCACAAAGCTTTGGGTTCAATCCTTAGCACTGTAAAACAAAACAAAAACAAAGCCCCAGGAAATACGTGATTGTGCCACATGAGTTCCACAGAGGAATGGGGGTTGTATGAAGAAGGGAATACTTAGCTTGGGAATTATCAGAGAAGGCATAAACAGAAAAAGAAGGAATTGGATCAAATTTTGAAGATGTGTAGCACTTTTATCCCAGAAGATGATGAAGGCCATGTCCAGTTGGCAAATGGTCTGAGTTAGGCTAATGAGTTTGCCTGTTGGGTTTGAGTCTGAGAAGGCCTATTGTTTCAGCAAATAGAAAACAAAGTGTGTAGCAGGTTAGGCAGCCGGCACATCTGAGCCGGGAATGAATTTCCTTAAGAAAACAGACTGAGGTCTCAATTGGAAATTATAGCCAACTCAATTTGATGATGGCCATTTACTGCTGAGGGACCCCATGGGGGAGGAAATGAATTTCTTTGGAAATTGAGGTCTTAAAGCTGGATAGGGAAGTGGCTCTGATAATGGCCTTAAACTTTAAAAAATTATTTTAAATAAAACACAAGAGTAACTATCAAGGCTACCTTTGCTGAAATTTAATGTTCTCCCTTTTTAGGTTCAGGGCTATGAATGTCTTGTTGATAAGTTGTCGGCCTAGAGAGTCTACCTTTGTGCTCTTTTTCATTAAGCACACACAGTTGTTCCATAATTTGGGTGCTTTTAGCTCATACTTTTCAGGTATACACTTTATTCCAATTTAGACAGATGAAAGCACACTGCCTAGAAGAGGAGAATTTGGATTTTCTCCATTTGAGTACTGTGCTTGCTTTACAGCTACATTTTCACTTATGACTCTATCTGGTCTCCATGTAAGTTAGGAAGGTATCTTAAGTGAGCTTTTCTTGTGGCTCTGGGACCCATCTAGCCCGAAGGCAATAGTAACATAAGATTCTTCCTTGAATCCTAGAAGCACATCACTCTACAGCTAGTTAAAAAGTGGTCATAGTTAATAACTATGTTTGACTTTTGTGGTTCCCTAGGAACATTTCTATGGTATTCTCTATTTTCATATTAGGAGTACCCATGCTGCATTGTGTTTTATGGAAGCCTCGATATTAATTTCTTACCCACCTGCCTTGAGAACCTAAAAAGAGACTATCGGCAGAGGGGAGCAGCAGTCTGAGGAGCAGAGTGACTTGGGGAAGAGTGACACGAGGGCTAAGTAGCAGATGTCATCAGAATACATTTCATGATTTGAAAGGCCTTCCCCAGAGCAGTGTCACTGTGGGATGCTAGAGGTGCCAGCTCTGGACATGTGGTGTGGGCTCTGTGCTCTAGAGGTTTGTACCACAGCTCGCCATACCTGGTACTGTGTAACCTGTGACAACTTGGTCAGCCTTTGTAAACTGCAATTTTGAGAGCTACAGTTGGGAATAAAAATATTAACAACTTCTTAGGCTTAACGAGGATTAAATGAAAGAGTATAGATGGCACACAGTATGCCCTGCACACAGTACACCCTGCACACAGTAAGCTGTCAGCAAATGGTAGCTTGGCAGAAGATGGCATTCTAGGATCAGACCCCGTGACTCCCTTCTAAGTCTTACCCACTTTTCCTGAAAGTTACCGGTGCAAGTAAGTTTCACTTTGCTAGTCTCTTCCATACTTTCAGTAAACTCACACATTGTTTTAAAAGCTGGGGAGAATTCTTTTTCAATAATGGTTTATATAGAGTATATGGGAATTTATAATACAGCCTCAGATATTTATAAAATGTGTTTTTATTACCCAAGTGAATAATAGTGACAACGAGGAAAAGGCTTTTGCTGGAACTTGAATAATACTTTCTATCATGACTTTATTCTGACAGAGTTAAGAAAAATTTGTTTAAGTGTTCCCTGGATGTTTCTGAGGTGCCCCTGCTTGTCATTCATTCATTCACTCACTCACTTGCTTACTCACTCATTCAATCATTTATTCATTCATGGAAGTGTGTCTTTAGCATCCAGAGGGTTCAGGATTGTATTAAAGACCCAGTTTTTCAAATTTATGATTTGACATTTGTTTGATCAAATACAATCTAATAAATAAAGTACAAAATTTGAAAATGGACTTATTATAAGGCTTTTGAGTTGCTAGGTGATCTTCCAAAATAAAAAGTTAGAGAAGTAAAAGAAATAAAGTAGATGCATATGGATTTCATTTTCTTTGAAATACAGTTTGATTTGAAAATGAAGGGAAAACTGGGACAAAATATTTTTTGAAGCCAATTTTTAAAGAAGGTAAATATTTTGCTAAATGCAAAGTAATACCACATTCAAATATTTGTTTTTAATCGTTGTTGCCAAAAGCTAAATTTTTTTTCCTTTAAATAAAAATGGAAAGTAATAGTTCTTTATCAAAATCAGCTTTCTGCTTGTTTTTCTCCTATTACTAACAGATTTGGGGGAAAGAAATTCTAAGTAGAGCTTCATTGTTAAAATTCTGGCTGGGTGTTTGGAGACTGGGATACCAGTATTTCCAGGTAGAGACTTATGAAAACTTTCAGAAATCAAGGACTATGGAAATGGCATTTTAAATTAAGTTACAGCCTAATTTTAGAACTTGATATTTTTATTATTATAGTGAATGCTAACTTCAAATTTTAATTTTTTGCCAGAATTGGATAAATATTTTTAGAAAAGTTATATTATGGTTAAATGTTTCATAATTGCCTAAGCTGCAATAATTCATAATCCTGAAATGTATTCAAGCGCAGAATGTTTGAGTTCATCTTCTGTGGATACAACAGGGAAACTTGAGCTTCTCAATGACTAAGAAAATTCTTTCCCCCCAAGTAGTTTTATTTCCTCTTAGAGAGCTGCGCCCAATCCAGATTTTCATCTGAAGATGTTACTTAAGTACTAAAAAGAGGATAAATCCACCTGTATAAGCAAATGGTATCCCAGTTCATAGTGTAAAGCTGAAAAACAATCTGATTGTCTTAGAGAACGAAGAATTTCACCAAGCACTGGGAATCTGGGAATGGAGAAGAAGGACAAACGTCATCTTCTTTGGGATGTTGATGATCTAAAGTTGTTTGGGGAAAACTCCCAAGAAAGAAGGAGAGTGCCAGGCTTGGGCTTTTGGAAATGTTTGCTGCAGCCAGGGATCACCTCCCAACCCCTCTATTGTCTCTGTTCCCCTGTGCGGCCCAGTTTACGCCCTGCGGCAGCCAGGGTGGAATGAGGAAGTCCCTGGCTTTCCGCAGCAGTCCAGGTCTGTGCAGGTGCCAACTCTCTGGGCAGGGACGGTCAGTTTGCCGTGGCAAATAATTAGTGTGCAATCAGATCACCCACCACTGGCTGAGGACAGCGATTACACAGAAGTTTAAAAAAGAAGACCACACAAGGCTGTCTCTTTATATCCCTTCCCTCTGGTGTACCTGCATATATACAGAAATCTCTGTAAAATTGCCCTGAGTCCGTGTTTTCAGGCTGTTTTTATAATTGAGCTGAAGAATTTATCTTACATTGAAAGAGGCTCTTCTGATAACCAAAGAGAATGGCAAACGCACAGCAACCTAATATGGATGAGCTGTTATTAAATCCTGAACCAGAGGCAATACATGCTATAGCACAAGCAATGCAAAGAGAGAAAATTCCTGCCAGCATGACATCGGGTATAGATTTTTTCCTTAAGCACTTAATGGTTAAAAATTACAATTCTTTTGGTATAATTTATAATAATATATCTGTTGATTTGTATATATTGAATCTAACTAACCATTTGTTTATTATGGAGCTTAACGTGTACCTTTCCATGTTTTGGTAGGAGTATTTATTTAATCGATAAAGATTTGGAGTGGATGGTGCTTGGGAAAATAATTAGGGGCCAGACCTTGGGCATGAGTCAGCGTATGCTTATAGCTTGAAAGCAGATGATGACCAGTGGGTACTGATTCGGTCTTAGAATGCTGTGTAAAGCCTCATAGAATTACATTAAATAGAGATGAAACTTGACACTTCTGGCTTGGAAATTTAATTTTGGAGAAGGGGATCATGGCACCCCCAAATGGGACATGTCTGCTGACTAAGCAGTGCAAGATGCTGTAACCAAATCCTAAAAGCAAAGGCTGAAAATAGAAATAAGTGGAGAAGAAGGAAGAAAATTGTGTTAGGAAACCCAGCAACCACTAATCGCTGCTTTTTGATCGGAGGCGTCTAGACACTACCTAACTCCATCCTGGCTGTTACGGCTGCTGAGAAGTGCTGTGCGCTGTCATTATCTTGTTTAGGGTTGGAAGACGTCGGTGTAAACAAACATCTCCCGAACACTTGTCCCCTTGTCAGAGTTCCTGTTGTCTCTGCTTACTTAGAAATCTGAATTGGTGATATCATTCATTTGGAAACTGCAGCCAACAGCCCACCAGCTTGCAGATGTACTGCAACTGAAAAACAGACATGCTATTGTATATTTTGTGCTTCAGTTCCAGGCTAACTAAAAGATCCACTAAGACCAGGCAGCAACTTTTCCAATTGTGCAGCTTACACCATGGGTGTGTTGCCTAGAGGATCCAGATCTTTCTGAGCCAATCACAACTTCACATATTTTTGTCCACTTTTCCCCCCTGTCATTTACACTCATCACATTTCTTGACGTGTAACTTAAAAGAGATCATCATAAATACAAATGTGACCCTGTCTTCCCATTGGAAATAGTTGAACATTCACTGACACTAACATACTGCTATATTGACTATATTGACATATGCTCCAGACACCATGCATGTGTATTCCTTACAACAGTTTTTCTGAATTAAGTATTATTATCCTAGTTTCTACAAATGGACAAACTGAGCACTCTGGAGGGTTAAGAATCTCCTTCAATATGGCCCAGCTATTAAACAGGGAAATCAAGATACAAGTGAGGCCTGATTATAAAGTATCTGTTCTTCTTGAAAGATTCTAGAAGTGCGCTTGGTCCAGGCGATTCTTGAGAGTGTACTGAATAGAAGAACTCTGTGATACGATTTGCCGACAGATGCTTCCTGTGTGCACAGACCTGGGAAGCACTGTTGATCTACAACGTTGTAATTTCCATTAAGGATAAAAAGTCTCATTCATGACTTACTTTAATTAGCTGAAGGATTGACTCACAGGGCCTTTGAGAATGGAATGCAGGGCTGGGAGGGGGAGTGTTTCCCAGTGAAGAGAGCTCTCCAGGTGAAATGGGGACTACAGCTCAGCTGCCTCTTGGCCACCAGGGGCCAGTGTCTAGGTGCTAGAAACCCAGGCACAAGGTAGCATCAGAAAACAAACTTGGATGAAAAGGGAAAATGAAAACCGTAAGACTTGACAAAGAGCCCCTTGCAGGTAAAATTCCAAACCAAAACGATAAACCAGAAGTTGTTTCTGATAAGGTCCACCTGAAGCTCCAAAATACAACCGGCCTGTGTGGCTGACAGCTGCTAGTGGAAGACTGTGAAGGAACAGGGATTTTAAAGGACAGTGTGATTGATCGGCAGCACCCAGAAACTACTGACAAGTGTCCTCGCAGGTGTATTAGAAACCCTCTTGTAGATTGCACCTTAGGGAGAGTATGTGCAAGAAGAATAGAGATATCAAAGGAAAGAAAAGTGAGAGGTGTAATTTATGAATTCTCAAGATTTGAGTCAAAACACCTCATCCCTTTAAATGACGAGAAGTCCCCCTGAAAGTGCTGAATGATGGTGAAGGTCCACTTTAATGCTTTATGTTTTTTCTTTTCTTTCCAGTTAGAGGAAAATATCAAAGTGGTACTAAAATATTTTTTAAATGCATACTCCAGCAACATGTATCCCATTTCTTTCTTCCTTTTCTCTTCCTCCCCCCTCTTCTCCTCCTCCCTTCCTCCTTTTATAAACTTCTAAATACGGTACCTTATTTCTGCCCTGGCTCCTTTGTGAACCTTTAGGTCGGTTGAACCAGGAATATTTGCAATGAATGCTCATTGTTTTCTGCAAATACAGTGATTTGGCTCTTTTAAAATATGATTTAAAAATCAAGAGAGTTTAAAAGTTTAATGTCAAAGTGATTACTCCACAAAACTGTGAGGTATTTAGTTCTCTTATTATTTTCCTAAATATAAACACATTCATCCAATAGTTGGGAAAACATTCAAAAGTGTAGTTCACGTCCTTCACCACTGAGCCGGAGCATGTGCGTCTGCGAAGGAGCATGGTGAAAGTTAATTGCTGTCTACCAGGAAGACTTGAAGCAGCAGTTTCTGCCCCTGGCAAGATAATTTTACAAAAGCAGGAACAAATAATGAGCCAGGCTGTCTCTCACCCATACTTTGTCGGATGAAAGTCTCTCTAAGTCAGTCTCTCTCTCCCTCCTTCTCTCTCTCTTTTGCCCTCCTATCATCCCCCTATAGATATTAAAAATTACTGTTTATGACCCAAGCCGCAAAAGCATAATATGATGCATTGTATCACCAACGGCTTCATCTGTGTCAGTGAATTTTGAGTGATGCGTGTCTAGAGTATAAAAGTACAAATTACCTTTTGGCTAAAATTCCTGCCTGCATTAGCTTTGACTTACTTCATGTAGGCCTTTCAGTGCTGGGATTTAACATTCTGACCTAACATTTAACGTATTAATCCTAATTTTAATCCTATACCAAGACTCTCTGTTGTATTGAATCAATTCAGGTTAATTCAAAATTATTTTGCTCCCACCCAGAATCAATAGACCCACTGTTGGTTCTCTCCAAAGCTGACCACCCAGTTTTGTGAGAGTCTGCAGTGAATTAGGAAATCTGTCATTGCTGGGAGACCAGGCAACTCAGATATAGGCTGTCATTCTCTGGTCTATACAATACCCACTCTTTGTGTACTGTCTCCTAAACTAACCTGACATAACTCAGCCCGCCAGTCAATGAGATCTTTATTCTCCTGGAAGGAATGCCTTGCACGCCAGCATTATTAAGAAATTTCTGGACAATGTTTAGTGGCTAAAGAATAATCCAAGTTTCTATTAAAAAGCCATCTGGGTAATTAATAGCACATTTGTTCTCAGCCTCCTCCCAATTTGTCCATTAGTGGGATAAAAGCTCAGGACAAAGGGTAATGTGGTTCAGTTATATTTTACAAGAATTCTTCAGGAAGTTAAAAACACATGATAGTTTTCCAAAGATACATATGTTTATGGCCTCCTAGAGCAGCAAATAGGAAAATCTATGGGCTTTAAACCAGAGTTCTCTGCTGCCACTAGCTATTTAAATTAAGAAAGCTGATATGAAATATTGACAATCCATTCCTAATTCAAGTATGTGGTTAGAATGCTCCAGACACTTGTATAGGATAGGATATCTCCTCAAATTTAGGTTAAAATAAATTTTTTTCCCTAAACATTCACAAATTTTAAAACAAACTAGAACGTTCATGTACTTTTACCTGGTAGTTGAAGGCTTTTCTGGGATTTCTTTTGAATCTATTTTCATGCAAGCAGTTGCTTCAGGCAGCACGGTTCCACACCACTGCCAAGGAGACTTTGCGTTTTGTACTGATGCCTTCTCTACCTTCCCTGTGAGTTTGCGTTTTCAAAATTGCATGCCTGGGTAAACTTTGAAGTCCTAGATATTTGTTGTAAAAGTTAAAAACACCTCACAAAGCCCCTCAAAGTTAAATGCGGATTCAGAATGTTTCTTCTATTCTCTAGACTTACAGTAAAGTAATGACACCACAGGGACCTGGAATTTATCAGGACTACCCTGTCAAGGTCTGTGCGTGCGTGCGTGTGTGTGTGTGTGTGTGTGTGCGTTGCAGAGGGTTTGGAAGAATGGGATATGAGAAGATTACAGTTATAACCAGTGTCTTTGAAAATATATTCTAGTAGTTTAAGAGATGATGAAACTCTGAGAAAGAGACAGAAAGACTCTCAGATAAGGGCGTACATATTTTAGAAGTTTCATGTGTAGAGGTGATCCTGCAAGATAGTAGTTTTTACTTGCCTTCTATTGAGTTTCTACTATGTGCCAGGCTAGGTGCACGGTAAGGTTGATCTTACTGAACCCTATGACTAGGCATACAGTAGTTATTGCTCTCATTTTCAGTTGAAACTTTGAGAGGCTAAATGCACTCAGTTAGTGTGAAGTGCAAGTCTCCACGGTCTTCTACTCTTGCCCCTTGATCACCCTGTCCTACTGGTACCCTTTCTTATTCTCAGGGAGGGGCTAAGAAAACATGCTTCAAAGACAGGCTGTGTTCAGTCCGCCATTCATTCTTTCATTACTTATTAAACACCTGGTATGCCCCTCACGTGGTTTAAGACACAAGGGTGAGCAAACGTATTTCCAGCTCTTGCTCTCAGAGGCTTACAAATTCACAGAAGGAGAGAGACAGTGGCATGCTGGGGTGTAACAGTGATGAATGAAGACACTAGCAGGATAGGACCTCCTGAGGGCTTACCACGAGCATTTGAACTGGCCAGGGAAATTTGGGAGAGCCTTCTTAAGCAAGCGACTCTTGAGCTGAAGTCTGAAGGATGACAGGACATTACCCAGGACATGGATATCCAGTCCATGTAATATCTATGACATGATCCCAATGAAGTTCGGGCAGAAGCAGCAGCAAAGGCTGGTTCTGGGAGGAAGTGTCATGCCTGTGATGTTGGTGGGGTCATAGAGAGCCCATGGAGAAGGCAGCAGGAGGAGGCATGTGGTGGGACGGGCAAGATCACCAGAATGTGGGGGGCCAGCCTGCAGAGTGTTGGGAGCCATGCAAGGCTTGCTGTACTCGAGCACAGTATTATCTCAACCTGTCCTTTTCTTCTTTCCTTTCCCTCTTTCCTTCCTGTCTTCCTCACCAATGACTCCAGACCGCATCCAGACCGATGTCACTCTGAGGGTCCCTTCTGCCATTCCTTGTCATGAGGTTTCTTTCATCATGAGTGGCTTTTAGAGGCCCTTTTACCCAGGGTGCCTTGGGCTCCTTGGGATAAGGACAAGGCCTGGAGGTGGGATGCAAACTGGTCACAGCCATCATGAGATGGCTTTGGGCAAGGTCCATCTGATGCTGTGAATGCATGAAGGCAAGCATGGTGTTATTCCCATGTCAAGTTCAGGCTGAGAAACTCAGACTCTGAATAAAACCAAAGAAATAAAGCCATTTAAACGTCTGTGTGTGACTGAGTGTTTCTCTACTTTCACTGAGTTGGGAGGTCAGCAGCAGTGGCTGCAGAAGGCTAAAGGGGAGCACAGAGCCGGAGGCTTCAGTGCTGGCCCAGGCTATTCTTGGCTGGGACAGCCAGGTCTCTCCTCAGCAGAACAAATATTTGTTAGCACTTTTCACAAGAATACTCTTGAGCTGTTGTATTTACATTGCAAATGCTCTGTAAATAGCAAAGCAGTTATGTGTACCTGAAATTTGTCGTTTGTTTGAGGACACTGTATTCAGAAAGGCTGCGAGAAGTGAGTTTTGGAAGAAGGAGCACCATTAAAAAGCAAAGGAACACAGAACCTCCAGCACAACTCCTCTTTGCCAAGGGGAAGATACTTAAAAGGCCACCCCGAAATGAACACCAAATGAATGCTCCCTCCGAGCCTCTCTCCTGGCAGGTTAAGCGAGCCCAGGGCTATAAACCCCCACTGCCAGTACAAACTGTCTCAGAGACAGTAAATGGCAGCCTGTCCTGGCAACAGCCCAAGGATTCCTCAGCCTTACGGGGTTTCCTCTGTGCTCCCCACCCATCACCCCCAGCGCTCCAGCCCCTGAGGCCTATAACTCACTAGCAACTTCTGAGAGGAAGCAAACAGGATCTCTGTTTGTTAAAACAATGTGTTTTAAACACTTTAAAGGGTTAGGTTTTTGTGTCCACGCAGGTCTGCACATGTTGGTAGATCAGGGTCGTATGTAGAGAGCATTTTCATCTGTCTAAGACCTGGCTTTTCCATTAGAATATGAGAAACATAAAACAAGACATTTTATGTAAAAAAGAGAAAGTCTGAGAAAAAGTACTTAAGCCCTGATAAGCAAAGTCATATATATATATATATATATATATATATATATAGCTGGGATAATTGTACTGCTGATGTCTAATGGTTTATTGAAAGGAACAGCTAATGCTTAAATTTTTTTGTGACCAATTTTGCATGCTTACATCTGGTAATCTGAACAACTAATTTGAAGACAATACGTAATATAACAACCATTGATGAATTCCTGCCATCTTGTTTAGTGAAACTATGGTTTCTAATTTTTAAAAAAATTTTTAGTCTCTTTAATGGTTTGATCAATCTTGCATCTGATGATCTGAGCAACTTCGTTGACGATAACAGTATGTAATATAGCAACCACTGTTAGTTTCTATCATTTTGTTTTGAAACCCTGTTTTATTTTTACGGGTTTTTGTTTTATGTTGTTATTTTGTTACTTTTTAAATTCCCTTTAAAATAAACATATTTCTGTATTTTGACCATTATTCTTTATTTGCCACTATTTTGTGTGTCAGATCACTTCCTTACCCCCTTTTCCTCCTTTCCCCTGCCAAGTGCCTGAAGGAGTAGCAGCAAATAATTGATCAAATGACTTTTTTGTGAGTGGAGATCCTTGGGGTAGTGTATCTCTGTGCCATTGTGTTGGGAAGGAGTGGAGTGGTAACAAAGAGAAGAGATATTGAAAGGAGTGTAGGGCTCAGGGAAGAGTGGTCACTTTATAGTAGTCCAGTCAAAGGCCTGGGATGGAGCTGCACCGTGGAACTTGGTAGGTGCGTACAACCCGGTCCCTTAAAGAGATGAACAGGGATGTGTTCATTGTAAGACTAGGTAAATTTTCAAAGATCTCTGGAACTCAGCATGATCTAGCCTGGTAGAACTCTGCTATACAGCTCAAGTCAACAACTGGCCACTGCTACTCAAAGCATGGTCTGGGAACTATTTTGTTACTGGCACAGGACAAGAATTTAAAACAAGCACTTAGAAACATGTGAAGCAGTATTGCCATTGCTGTGACATCTGAGTGTTTGATCAGTGGACTCATCTGGATGCGTAAGTTAGATACCAGCTCCGTTATCAAATGTACACAGTGAGTTGCATGTGTCACGAGCTGCGGTTTGGTGTATGCAGTAGGACTGGGACAGATTAACTATGGGAGCAAAATTAGTCATTCGCTACCATGTGGGAAGTACTCTAGCAAACTAATGCTTTGCACAATTCACTTCGTTCAGCTACACTGGATTTTGATAGCAGAAGGAGAGGACCAGGCAACAGAAGAAGAATGACAACAGCAGGCATTAACTGTGTACTTAATAAGTGGCACGCTCTGTGCCACGTACCTCACTCATATAATTCAATTTAATTTACACCATTACTGTTTCCGTGTACCGTTTTTATTTCCAGTCCAGAAACTGAGGAACAGGAGGCCATGAAGTATGATTGAAAAATATGGTGGAGGTTTAAGTAAAAAAAAGTTGTTACAGTAAAATTCACATTGCCATTAATCCCCCTCGAAATACTCCTCCTTATCTTGAACACACAGACAGCATTGTTCCGGCCAATTTCTGGGGCAGTTCTGGAAGTCCTTTTTGTGAGTGTTTTTAGTTGTGCTGTCCTGACTATGTGGATGTCCCGAATCATTTGAAAATGTCTACCTTTCATGATCGTTTTACTTTGGTGAACGGCCAGAAGTGTCATGGTGCTCTGTCTGGTGACAGAGGTGGGTGAGGACACACTGCAGTGCTTTTTCGAGCCTGCCTTTTTATTGATGGCACGCAGTGGTAGTGTTCACCACACTTTTGATCACTCCTAATAAGGACACTCAGAATTGCTTTAGACGGTGGGAATAATGGGATACGTGTGTTCGAAGTGAAGGGAGCATTTTGAGGAGAATTAATGGCAATGTGTCTTTTATTGTTTTTTTTTTGTAATAAATGCTTTTAAAAATTTAAACATTCACAATAGAGTATTTTGGTCACACATACACCGCACACAGTAGTTCTTTGGTAGACGTCCATCCTTGTGGGCCACTAGGGTGAGCCCTGTCTCAGCTCCAAATCCTTCTGGGTGGTGGAGGATCGGGGGTCTCACTGCTCACTTGCTCTTTCCCTTTGTGGCTCTGGCTCTGCCTGCCCCACTTCGTGGGCTGACTCAGGGTTATAGGGCTTGGGGGACCCTGGAAGGCAAGGGGTGAAACAGCAAGAGGAAGAGCCAGGACAGGAAAGAAGACAGGGCAGAGCTGGGCGGGGGAGGCGGTGGGCTGGATGCCATTCTTTAGGGAAAAGCACTGCAGCAAATGTAGAAAGTGGAAATTTGGGGGAAAGAGTAGGTACTTAACTAAATGTGAGGCATTCACTTTCTGGTTTCTCCACAATCTTAGGAATAATCAATGATCCTACCATGTGTTTGGAGTGAGGGTGGTGCTTTCCTTTGCAAAAATGAGCCTTGGTAGGAGCCAGGCAGACTGCCTGGCCCTGCTTGCATGACATTTGGACCCAGAGCCCTACATCCTGCTCTCAGCTAGGGATGCTGGATGTGCCGTTTACATCCGAGGAAGAGGAGCTTGTCAGTCTTGGGGATCTTTTTTTATTTTAAAGATAAAAGAATGAAAACATAATAACAAACACACATACATTTACAAAATAACACAAAAACAATACAAGCAGTACTGAATTTCAGACAAAGTGACAGGAATTTAACAATGGTTCTATTACATATTGATATCTTCAAATTGGTTACTCAGGTAAACAAATATAGACATGTAAGATTGACCAAGCAATTAAACATTAACTCTTCCTTTCAACAAAGCAATAGAAGTCAGTAGAACTATGGTAGCTGTCCTGTATATACATTTATACCTAATTTCCCCTTCTTTCTTTTCTCTTTTCGTTCATCTCAGTTGTTCTTTACTTTTGAGCAGTTTCCTTTCGTTTCACAATATCAGTTGTACCTCCTAATTTTTATTTACTCTTTCAGATTCTTATACTGGAGAGACAATGTGGTGTTCACACATTCGAGAAATGCAAATTAAAACAGCACTGAGATTCAATCTTTGGGTCTTTTTCAGGGCTGGGGGTGGGGTGGTTGTGGAGTCTCCCTGCCTAACATCTTCTACAGAACAACCGCGTGGGGCAGATGGGGGAGGGGGCTCCTTCGTGGTACACCTGGATGTCAGCTGAAGGGCCCTGGAGGGGTCTAAGTTTTAGCCAGCATTGTCACTGCTGCTGAGTTTCCAAATGATTTTGTGCTAAACTCATTATCTTCCTTTAAGTTGTTTTCCATCAAAACAGTTATCTCCATGGACTTTTAATGTACATTACTTAGCAATCTGAGATCAGGGACTCTTAGGAAGAATGGCTGACCTGGAGCAGGTTTCCCCAAGGTTCACTTTGATTCAGAGGGGGCACAGGGCTCCTAGTGCCCTTCACAGACATACGGATCCTCTATGTGCACATACGAATCAGAGCTTTCAGAGAGAAACCAACTGTACACAAACCCTCCACATCTGTAGAACAGGTACTAGTCCTGATGGATCTTTGTCAGTTTTTCAGATATGTTGCAAGGGCTGAGCTCTGTGCAGAGTATTTATTTAGGGAACTTTCCTGAGAGTTTCTTTTCCCCTGAGACACATAATTTGCAGGCTGGGGAAAACATCAGTCTTTTGTGAGTCTGAGATTTTTCAATTTAAAGTGAAATACTTTGCTTCTGGGGACTCCTCTCCATGGGATTGTAAAGTACCCTGAAGTCAATGTACAATTTGTTCCCTGAGAACTTTGTCTTGGGAGAACTGCAGTGGCTGGAAAGTACAAAACTTCTGTTTCAGTTCCAACTTCACTGGTGACTCCTATGCAACCTCAGAGAAAGTAGTTAACCTCCTTGGTTTTATGTGGTTCAGAATGAGGATCAGACTATTACCTCATAGTCTGGGCTCACAGCTCAGTAAGGACGTGAGCCTGTTGGGACCCCAGGTGAAGGCTGCTGGACCCAGGCTTGTTTCTCAGCATGGAAAGCCCTGCTCAGTTCAGAAGGGCACGACCACTGATTCTACCCTGCAGTCCTTCCAGGGCTTATTACACACTGACTCAACCTTACACTGGAGGAGTGTCAGGATTTTTAAAAGGATATTCTATATTTGATTTTCTCATTTGATTATTTCCATCCTGGGGAAGGTGGAATTTATTATCACCAAACTTCTATGGTCAATTTAGGGCAGGAACTTAAAAATATGCTAAGATTCGATTTGTAGACTCAGTAACATATAAGGTAAAGCACATTCTTCCACAATGCCATGGACAGTTTCTATGGCACATTTTTTTTTTTTTTAGTGTAAATTACACCTTGGGAGCCTCATAGATATAGAATCAGAGTGCCTGGGTTTAAATCCTGGAATCCTGGTCTGTCATTCAGTGAGGAATATTAGGCAAGTTACTTAGGCTCATACCTCTCCTTTTTAAAAATGGAAATAATAAAAATACTTATTTTATAGTGTTTCTTGGAGAATTAGATGAAATAACATACACATATTTAAGATGCTTAAAATATCTATTATATAGTAAGTTCTCTATTATGCTTTATTACATTTTATACTCTAGCGTATTGATATATAATCAAGTTACATTTATAGCAAGTTATATTTAAGTAATGTGTTCTTAAGCATATATAGTGGCACCCTTCTGTTCATGAACTTTTTTTTGTAAACAGTTTGGTTTGTAAACAGAAGCATTTGGCAAAATTTGTTTTTGTTTGCAAACTCTGCATCTGGTTATAAACATGACCATGGCCGTCTTTCCCTCACAAACACAAATGTGGCCATCTTTTCCAAAATTGTAGAAAAATTAAGTTCACGAAACAAGGTACTTTCTTTTTTTTTTGTACCAGGAATTGAACTCAGGACCTTGTGCTTGCCAAGCAGGGGCTTGTGCCACTGAGCTAGATCCCAGCTCCAAGGTACTTTAAATATGTAACACATGACAAATCATAAAAGTACAAAAGACCCCAAAATGATTCTTAATCTTCCTGCACAATGATTCCTTTTTTTTTCCTGCACAATGATTCCTGTTGACATTTTAGAAAATGGAAGCATCACATTTATAGTTAGAAATGTCAAACGGAAGAGAAGTATATAATATGGAAAATAAGAAATTCTTCTCTTTTTACAAACAAATTCCTATCAACTATGTATGATTGTTCCCAGAAAAAGTGCACATTCCCGTACATAGTAATGTGTTTTTTCTTTTTCACCCATATCATCCTAAGCACACTTTCTGCCCTTGTTTTTCCTACCACTTCTTTCTCGGGGAGTTCTTTCCAGGATGGATTTACTGAATTCTCCTCAATGTTCTCCTAGTACTGTTCTCCACATCCTAGAGATATCTTGTATTTGTCCTGGTATCTATTGATGACACTGGGTTGTTTTCAGTTTTGGTTGGTTTGCTGTTTGTATTCCAGTGAATAGTCTCCCGTGTATGTGTTGGGGAATTTTTGCAGGTGTATCCGTAAGATAATTATATAGCAGCAGGCTTGCTGCATCAGGCTTTATAGTTTTTATAGCTTTTTGATAGATCCTGTGACTAACCTACACATCTAAAGGCTATTTCCCATGCCTTTGCACACATTCTATGTTAAGCATTTTCAAGATTAAAAAAATGACATAGTTATATATTTTTGATGAGTTCTGCACTTTCTCTTGTTTTGATTTATTATTTTTCTATGTTTGTATGTGTTTGTACATGTTTTCTATTATAAATTATGTGATTGTAGATTTTGTCCATTTTTGTTATACATCTTTTTCTTTTTTTATGTGATCTTTTTATAATATGTAATTTTAATTATATCTTGGAATAAAAAATTGTGTTTGCTGACCTGGAATTTTTTCTTCTTTCAAAAATAGCACCAGACATTCTTTTTTTTTTGTACTGGGAATCAAACTCAGAACTTTACACTTGCCAGGCAGGTGCTGTGCCACTGAGCAGGGGCAGGTGGAGAAAATGTTGCAGTGACATGAAATTCAAATAATCCCAGCAGAGCTGTGAATGTCATGCAATTCTGGTTTTCAGGTTATATTACAAAGCTACAGTGATTAAAAACAGCATGGCATTGGCACAGATCAGACATGTATATTAATGTAACAGGTTAGAGGATGCAAAAACAACCCCAAACACATTGAACTATCTCATCTTTGACAAAAGGACCAAAAACATGTGCTAGAAGAATGGTAATTTCTTTAGTAAATGTTGCTGAGAAAACTAGCTGTCCACATGCAGAAGACTGAAGCTAGACCCATGTCTCGCACTACGTAGCAAACTAAAATCAAAATGGTTCAAAGATATAAATATTGAAACACTTAACCTGCTGGAAGATAAAATAATTAAACTCCTAAAGTCACAGATGTAATCAAGGAGTTTCTAAACAGAACCCTAAGAAAAAGAATCAAGAATCAACAAATGGGATTTTATCAAACTAAGAAGCTTCTGTGCAACAGAGGAAACAACCAAAAGAGCAAGAAGACAACCTACATAACAGGCAAAAGTCTTTGACAGGTGCCCCTCAGACAGATGACTGATATCTAGACTATGTACAGTGAATGTAACATAATTAGACCCCACAAATAAAAGTCCTAATCAATAAATGGGCAACTGAAATAAATAGATACTTTTCATAAAATCAGCTCAGAAGAGGAGTACAAATGGTCAATGGTGCATAAAAGCCATTTAACATGATTGGTCATTAAAGAAATACGAATTAAGACAACACTGAGATTCCATCTTACTCCAGAAAGGACGGCCATCACTGAGAAATCGAATAAGGACAAATGCTGGTGAGGGAGTGGGAAAGGCAGAGCCCGTCTACACAGTTAGTGGGGTGTAGTAAACCAGTGCGACCACTGTGGAAACCAGTACGGAGAGTCCTCAAAGAACTAAAAATAGAGATTCCGTTTGACCTCTGCTCTTTGCTACTAGGCATCTTCCCGCAAGAGCGAAAGACATCATACTGCAGTAGTAAGTGCACACCCAGGGTCACAGCAGCATAATAGCTAAGTCTTGTAAGCAGCCTACATGACCATCAACAGATGGAGCGTGACTTTCCATATCCATAAAGAGGGATAAATCTGAGTCAATGATAGGAAAATGAGTGTACCGTGAAACCATAATGCTGAGGAAATAAGTCAGACACATCAGCTTAAATACTGTGCGGTTTCTACTATATAAGAAACCCAAAGTATAAATAAGTGAAAGCAAAATAAAAGATAGAAAGAAAGGAAACAAGGAGATAGAGGAGGCGGGCCAGGGTACATAGGAGAACTAAGATCCATCATACACACGCACCAATGGGCTGCAAGGAATGTAGTCCTTATGTATGGCAAGTGTGTACTAATTTAAGAAAAGAAGGGATAAAACATGCACCAGCAGTTGCACTACAACCTCTCTATTGAGAAATGGCCAAGTCCTAACAGGAGACTCCTGTAATAAACATTAGTCAGGCTACAGCCTCCAGTCTCCCTGTACATGTGACTCTATGTACCTGAGCCTTTTTTTTTTTTTGGTAAATACACACACACACACACACACACACACACACACACACACACACACACCAATAGTTACAGAGGCATTGAGGTACAGGATTTCCCTTAATTCCACATCCCTCACTAATTCTTTCCTTCCCTTTCTGTATTAATTGGGAATCTGGGATTTGAATGTCACCACATATGAGGGGTTGAGTTCTACTTCATTACACATATTTTAATAACCAGGGTTCAACACTAAAAACATATAAAGCCAGGACTTAAGAGTCCAATTTCATAATGCTGCTCACTTTTGGCATTGAGCACTGTTTTATGATCATATTCCTTTCGGCAAGCCAGAAGTTCAACTTTCAGTAAGAAGAGTTGAGTGGTGAAAATGTGTAAGATAAACTCATAAAATTAGGCTTCTAAAACAGGAATTAGCTAAGTGAAAAAGCATAAAATCAGCTCGTAGTAAGTAAAGCTAGCAATTTATATCCACTTAAAAATGGTTTTAATTTTTTTACAGTGTGATAGTAGCAAGAGTGACAGACCAGCAAACTTCAGACCGTGTAATAAAGCCAGCCACAGGGATTAGAGAGGAGAGTTTACTAAGCGTAAATCAAAATGATCTTCTCTCTTCAGGATGAACTCATTAGAAAAGTCAGACTGGAACCATCCGGGTTGCATGGAGACCCACAGAGCTGAGGACTCCATTAAAGCCGCGGGGCCTTTGCTCGCATGGGGATCTTCAGCTTTTGCATGTGAGGTGGAACAGCGCACCACACAGAGCTGTCTTTTGTGACCCCGTTGAATTTGGTGAGGGCGCATCCCAAATTCGCATTCTTCTGACTTTTCTACAGCCTGGTATAAGATGGCGACGTATCTGGCATTGCTAGGAGAAAAGGATTTTAAACGTGTGTCCTCTTTAAGGTAACTCTGTCTTCAAAGACTTACGTGTTAATTATTTTTAAAAGAACTTTTGAAAAATTTTATTTTGTTTTGAGACAGGGTCTTGTTATGCAGCTCAGGCTGGCCTTGAGCTCACTTTAGAGCACAGGCTGGTCTGGAACTCATAGTGATCCTCCTGCCTCAGCCTCCTGAGTGCTGGGATTACAGGTGTGCACCACCATGCCCAGCTAAGAGAACATTTTCTAACCCGTAGTTTTACTTTGTTTTTAAAAAATGTCACCACTGGGATTTACTATTATTATAATTAATATATATTAATATGACTCTGTATCCATTGTGTAGCCTGATCTCATCCCCTTAACTACAGCTTATTGCTGCCTCCCTGAGCTCCTGCCACTCCTTTTAATTTAAACTCACAAATATGAAGTGAATACCATGTTTTTGTGACACAGACAGGGGGCATTGTTTTCTGAAAGTTTGAATCTTTGTGTCTGTAAAACACGAGAAGATTCATATGCTGATGCATAATTTGACAGATTATCTAAAGGGAGTCTTCAGTGAATAGTTCAAGACTTGGTGAATAGAATTCTTTCCTGTTTTCTGGACTAGTCTTTCTTCCTCCTCGCCTGGTCGCTTAATCCACTTCCTACTGGTATAGCAGAGTACCCTAGACTGGCAAACTTATAAAGAAGAGATTATTTAGCTCACATTTCTAGGGGCTGAAAGTCCAAAATTGGGTGGCCGCACCCTACTGAGAGCTTCATACTGCATAACATGGTGTGAAAGCGGAAGGCCAGGCAGGCAAGTGGGGAAGAAACAGTGCGTGACCTCGTTTTACAACAGCCCGATCCTGTGCAAACTAGAGGCATTAGTTCTTTTACTGACCTAATCACCTCTTAAAAGTCCTACCTCCTCGAACACTGTTACATAGGGACCAAATTCCTACATGCATTTTTTGGGGGGGAGCACACCACTGCCCACTATAGCACCTGATTATTTCCTGTTTGTCCTTTTGATCTTAGCTACTTCCCCTGGGCGAGCCTCTGTGATTCCTCTGCTAGACCTTCTTTGCCCACATAACACTCTGAACTTTATTGTATCATCACTTAATGAATCATTTTACCACGTGTCTCCTTTAATGTCTGTGTTTTGGCAGACTTAATGCAGGCTGGCACTGACCCATTTAAACTCTCCCTAGCACCAGCACATAGTGGTCTGTACATAGTGGGTGCTTTATAAACATTTGTTTAATGAGTGACACTTGCTACTTAGGTAGAATTGAATTTGATTCTTGCTTCACAGGCCACACAACTTGGGTCAAAGCACCCAGGGCCTGAGTAAGAATCACAATAGCAACAAAGTATTGATGTTTCTAGCTCTAGAAAGAAAGTAGCTTATGCCATCAATGTTGTGGTGCAGATTTCATAAAAACACAACGACTTCTATTTTCTGGCTTACAACCCTACTCTGCTATAGTAGGACATCAGAACTCAGTGTGGGAGCTCCCTTCTCTTTTCTGGATGTGCACAAGGATCTGGAGGTGTGTGAGCTGGAGGAGGACTTCTAACCTTCTGTTTGTAACTGGTGCTCTAACTGGCCAGCTCCCCCCCCCCCTGTTGTCTGTAAGTAGGCATCTCTGCTGCCCGCATATCAAGGGGGGCCCAGGGCAATCTTCCTGGTCTTGGACTTGTGATACCTTCACAGTCATCACCTTCGAAGTCCTGCTGCATTCTGGGCTCCGACCATCTCAGGTTTCTGCCCCGTGTGTGGAGCTGCTCCTTTTCTCTTGCCTCATTTGAAGCCATTTGTTTTGTACCTTCCCTCCAAGCTTCAGTGTCCCAAGCTGTTCTTTGAAATAAAGATTCAGTAAAACAAGAGCCAGGAAAGCTGTTTGACTCTAACAGTTCCTACTCTGGGCACTGCATCCCAGCTGCCTCTAAGGAAAACATGCCCAAAGGTCCAGCTGGTTTCAAGGCAGAATTATCATGGGGGAAGGGCATAGCTGAGGAGAGCTGCTTAACCCTGGCATCCAGAAAGGGGGAGGGGAGGGAGGAAGGGGCCAGGGACAAGATGCACGTGCCAAGGTCAACCCCGTGCCCTTCAGCAGGCCCCATCTCCCAGGTTTGCACCACTTCCCAATGCCACCGAATTATGATCACATTGTGGATTGAGCCGCTCATGATCTCATCACCTGAAGCTCCACCTCTGTACACAAGAGACATTTGAGGGAACACAAGTCATAACAATTAACAAGGAAATTATCCCGTAGTCAGGGTTGATTTTATGTCTCCATGTCACAAAATTACTGGAGTGTCAAACAAGGCTCTTTTGTCCATTAGAAACCGAGAGATTTACAAGGGATTTAGGACCTCCAAAAAAGTTGAGAACTGCCAAAAAAATTGGCTTCAAAATGAGAAAAGAAAACTGTAAAACTGAAATTATTAAAAAACTCAATGAAAGGTGCTTAAAATGTAACATTTTGTTGACTTCACATAATTGATAAATTTAGAATCCATACTAACTTTATTATATTTGAATAGGTTCGACATTTCTCATTTCTCAAGAATTGTTAAGTATTCACAATGATTGTGAGAAGGTATAATTGATAGTAAATTCAGTTACTCAAAGATAATTTTCCAAAAATGCAATTGTAAAAGGCCCTTTGCCTTCTTCCAAAGCACAGTTATATGTAATACAGGGACATGAGACTATTTCAGTATGTGTGACATGATGTTAGAGGGAATCCTTAAGTTTCCAAAATTTCTAAGTTTCCTGTGCCTCTAGTTCCTGCATTTCCTTGGCAGTGTCCTGATGATCTTCAGTCTGTCAAGAGTCTCTCTGGAGAGAGTGATGTGATTCCTGGAGCTAACTCTACAAATTTAGTGCAGACTTATAATAGTATAATACTAAATTGCAATGTAATACTGAAATATATAGGAATATTTAAACAAAAACTTTATTACAGTAAAAGACACATTGCCATTCATCCCCCTCAAAATATTCCCCCTTGCTTTGAACACATTTATCCCATTGTTCTCGCCACTGTCTGAAGCAGTTCTGGAAATCCTCTTTTGCGAGTGTCTATGAGGTGTGATTACAGAACATGGTGAATGCCTCTGCCTTGTGCCATCCAACAGAAAGGCAATGTCATAAAAACATTAATGTGTCCTCATCCACCTTGTTCACTGAATGTGGCACCATCTGACTTGTGAATCTTCCCCTAAGTCAAATTGATTATGAAAGGTAAATGTTTGGAATTGATTTGGGACACAGAGGCAGCTGTAAGAGTGCAACTAAAGATGCAAAAGAGGACTTCTAGAACCACTTGTGGTTCCTTGTGGCCACAATGCTAAGATAAGTGTGTTTGAAACAAGACAGAGTATTTTAAGGGGATTAATGACAATGTACCTTTTTTAGTAATACATTTTAAAAAGTTAAACATTCACCATATGTCACAATCACAGTACATATGCAACATCACACTCACAGAAATGCATCTGGGGCTCCCCCCCCCCGTCACAGTTACCTGCTTGGATTTTTCCAAAGAGAATCAACATTTCAGTTTCCTTAAAGCCCCCTCTCTTGAAGAATTGGAGCTAGTTTCTTTCAAGCCTGGGTTAAAGAACTTTGGATACCACACAAAGCCATTCTTTCCTACTCCCAGGGTCAGCTGCCTTTACTGAGACAGCTGTTCCTCCTAGTTAACAAGCTACTAAGTGTTCTGAACCCCTTCTGCTAAGGAGTACAACAAGTCTTGAAAACGGAATTCTTGGTGTGTTCTTCTCTAGTATTCCAGCGCTTCTCTTACTTGTGGAGAAAACATCCACCCTCTTCTGGTGTGACATGAATGATGGTTTTGTGAGAATCTGAGTAAATGGGGGAATACTTCAGTCATATTACTGTGGCAAGCTTTAGCAATTTTTTTTTTATTACAAGGCCAAAATGGACAGTCCTTACATGTGTGCCTGAGCAATGTCACTTGTGAGGCCAACACCATTTTCAAGGAGTTATCAGAATGTCTAAGGCATGAGCTATGCTTGTCAATAATTGCCTACTTTCTTTTATTATCTCTCCATCCCATTTTTTCTTTCTTAATTCTATGGAGAATAAAAAAGTAACGAGAATGAATTCAGTAGAATTTAATGTTCTAGGCGATCCTTCTAAGGTTGTGTTGAAAGCTCCACTACTGATCCCAAGCACAAAGATTTTGCAGAAAGGTGGTGCGACCATGAAAATTATTAACAAATTGATGTTAGTTTTATAATTACATTAATATTTAAGTCTGGTTTGTAGCTAGGGTAGAAATTAACAACTTGCAGAGGGGAAAATAATTAATATGGGAGAAATTCCTTCTTTCACATAGCAAACAAACTTTGTTATAGACCAGGGAGTAACACAGGCTGCAGCAGAATCTCTCCATTTGGCAAGGTTCATAAAAAAGTGCGGGTGTGTTAGTAGGACAGAGAATGTCAGGAAAATAAGAAAACAGTGACTTTGAAGTTATCAAGCTTAACATGAAATATTGCTTCTGCCATTCACTGATCTAGGCATGCACGACCCACCCTGCTTCTCTTTATGGTCCTTTTCCCATCCGCTGAATGGCAGTGCCCACTGTAAGACATTCCAAACCCAGACCACAAATCTTGGCTTCCCTCTGTGTGTTATGGTAGTGGAGATGTGCTCTGCTGGAAACCTTCTCGTTCTGTGATAAAATGTTGAAAATTGTATAGTTAAAAATAGGCATAGCTTCCAGGTACTAGGCATGCTTTGCTTTTTGACTGGTCAAAAGCAAGAAGCTTCTCATACTTCCTGTGAACCTGACAGGCAGGGGATCGTCATCTGTCCCTGGAACACACAAGTTTGTGGAGCATAGACTTTGAAACTTAAAGGGGGCCAAGGAGGTGTCACCTTACTGGGTCAAGTGGGAGCTAATTACAAAGCAGAGGGAGGTGGGCATAGATAGAGGAGACACATACCACACTGAGTTTACTCTGTTCCAGATACTTTAAAAATGCTCATCTTTTTATACAGATGATGAAATTAAAGAATCTGCATTGGTAAGGGGTTGGTTTACCCCTGGGAGTCACACTGGATGCTAGATGGGGATTTCTGTCCTCCACCATGAGCCTGAAGCATGCCAAAAACCTGTGGAGGAGCAGCCTTCATTCTAGCCTAGCTCCTGTGAGACCCTGAGGGGCACTGTGTGTTTACTGTGGGTGTCTGTGTTCCTTAACTGTATTCTTTCAATCAACTTCTTTTTTTCTTGAGAAAATCTCTGTTGTTTGAGAAAATTAGCCCTGACTAGAGCATCCAGGAAACCTCCTCCACCCCACTAATCCTACCATGCATGGTTTAAAAACCAGCAAATGAACAATAAACACAAAGACATGTCCAATTCTCTGTGGGTCAGATGGCCTCTTTCCATCTGCATGGTGCTGAATCCTGATATGAGAATGCAGCCTGGTGTATATAATGAGGAAATGAAAGATGCTTCTGGTAGAATGAGGCAGATTGCTGCGCAGAGGCCATATGGCCCCTCTGTGTCTGCTCTTGTTTCCTATTATCTGTTTTCTCTCCCAGGAAGCCTCAGAGCCTGTTTGTGGTTAGTCTTTCATCCAACTGCTGTGAACTTGCAACCTTTTGAAAAATTTAATGTAGTTAAGAAAAATTAAATTTACCATTTTAAGCATTTTAAGTGCACAATTCAGTATTACTGAGTATATTTAGACTGCTGAATGACAAATTTCTAGGATATTTTCATGTTACTATGCTGAAACTTTATACCCACTAGACACTAGTTTGCCTTTATCCCTCTTGACTGCCTTTAACAATCATCTTTCTATGTTCTGTTTTGGCTATTTTGATTACTTTATATTAGTGAAGTCAGACAGTGTTCGTCCTTTTGTGACTTGATTATTTCACTTAACACAATGTTCTCAAGGCTTATTCATGTTGTGGCACATAACAGGATTTCTCCTTCTTTAAGCCTGCATAATAGTTCATGGTATGTATGTACTACGTTCTCTTTTCCATTTATCTTCCTGTAGACATTTGGCTTGCTCCCATATCTTGTTTACTATCAATAGAGTTGTGGTAAACATAGGGTTGGTTGATGCATATCTTCGGTTGTTAGCTAGCAGTGAAGACTTGGCAGGCTTGGTGTGGAAATTAGCATTCTGTTGATAGCAGTAGCAGAGCACAGAAAGAAGCACGGAGCTCTGCAAACTACAATTTATTATAAGTTATATACAAAATTTATCTAAAATTAATGTCTAATCTTTTATAAAAAATCAACTTTATTGAGGTAAAATTTATAGTATTTGCTCTTTTTTATTTTAAAGAGAGAAAAAAACCTAACAGAATAATGAAGACAAAATCAAAAACAACACAGAAACGACAAAAACGATACATGACCTCAAAACAGAATGATAGGAACTAACAATAGTTCCTACACTACATACCGTTCTCTTCAGCGATGTGGCCCAGCCCACCAGATGTAAGAGTGTGAGACTGATCAAACAATCAAAGACAATAACAAGTAATCACAAAAAAATTGGAAATGATTAAAGGTACATTATCAAATATATTTACCTTGACAATTTGTTATGCATGGGATATCTCTGATGTTCTTAAAATGTTCAAAGG
Source organism: Dinomys branickii (assembly GCA_004027595.1). NCBI lineage: Eukaryota > Metazoa > Chordata > Mammalia > Rodentia > Dinomyidae > Dinomys > Dinomys branickii. The sequence continues at coordinate 18,836 of PVLD010014544.1, read as the reverse complement.
TTTTACAAAAAATTTAGTACATGGTATGGTTCATATCTAGATGTCCTCTAAAGTGTCATGTGATTATAGGCAGCACCTTTGGAAGTAACTAGATTACAGGGGCATTATAGCTCAATGACTATTAGGGGGTGGGACCAGGTCAGAAGTGGGCTGGGTATGTAGCTTAGCAGCACAGTGCCTGCCTGGCAAGTGTGAGGCCAAGAATTTGATTCCTGGAACCCTCAGCCCTCTAAAAAGAAGAGGTGGGTCACTTTGGCTATGACTTGGAAGTGTGTATCTCCCTTCTTGGATCCTCCCTTCATCTCTCTCTATTTTGTGTCTGCCATGTCATGAGAAATTCTCCTCTGCCATGCCATCCTGCTTGGAGCAAACTGTGAGCCAAAATAAACCTCTCTCCTTTAAGTTACAGATGTCAGGCATTGTGTCTCAGAAATGAGAAAGTAATTAAGTGATTTTGGTACAGGGAGTGGGGTCATTGTTGTAATGTTACCTGAACATGTAGTTCAGAATCCTTTAGAACTGGCCCACAGGAAGAATTTGGAGAGGTTTGGAGATACTGGCTAGGGAAGCTCTAGAATGCTATAAAACTGAGCTTGCTAGGACATTCTGGTTGGAGCTCAGAAGTGCAGAGTGTAGATAAAAAGGCAGATAATAAAGACCAGGCTCAAGAGGTTTCAGCTGGGAACAAAGACTCCACTGGCCATTGGACTCCACACCATGTGCGTTAAGCTCTGGAAGAAAATTTGTCTACATTTTACTCATGTCCTCAGACTTTGCAGAACACTGAGATTAAGGGTCGCAGATTAACTAATCTGATAGAGGAATTTTCAAGGTAGCCTAACCTTCAGGCTGTGACATAGGTATTGTTCAGGCCTTTTAGTCATCTGCACATTGAGAATCATGAGGAAATGGAGCTGAATGATTTTTAAAGTTTTGAGTTTGACCAGAAAGGAATCTTCTATGGTGTTGAGGCCTGTGAAGTTGGAGCAGGGTTGAGTTGGTTGCTGAAAAGATGAGCATTGAAAAGAAGCCAAGTACTTTGGATCAGGGCAATAGGAAAAATGGCTTGAGGGAATGTCAAAAATCTGCAAGATTTCACACTTTCCAGGCTCAAAATTGCAAAAATGAAAGACTGCTTTGAGAAGGAGAGCCCCAGGGTACCATGTTCAGGCAGGCCACCCGGGAAATTTGTTCCCTGGGATTCAGTTCACAGTCATGAGCCACCCAGGTACTCAGGTGCCTGTGCGGTGGCAATTAAGGGGACCAGTTTACTTCTTGAGCCAGCAGTAGATATGGCATCATCCAGCTGGTGCTAGAATTCAAGAGTTGTAGGATCAGAGAGGCTTCGGAAGACAGAATCAGTGAGCAAAGTCACCTCAAGAGAGACCCTGAGAACTGTAGCCATTGGTAATGCCTAGGGGCAGGGCTGCCTGAGCCTTTTGGCATTCAGACCTCATCACAGTTTGTCCTGGGAGCTATAGGATTTAATGTTTATCCCCTTGGTTTTGGTCTTGCTTTGATTCCACTGGTTTGCATCCTTTGTTTCATCTTTTTGGAATGGGAATGTTTACCCAGTGTCATTGTAGATCTATAATATTTAAATTCTTTTTTTATATTTATAGGGCTCACAGCTAAGAGTTTGTCTTAAATGTCAGAGGTGACTTTGGACTTAGACTTTTATTTTTAATTTTTTTAATTTTTTTTTTTTTTTTTGGTGGTACTGGGGATTGAACTCAGGACCTTGTGCTTGCCAGGCAGGCACTTATTCCACTGAGCTATATCCCCAGCCCAGGACTTAGACTTTTAGCAATGCTGAAACTGTCAGGATGTTAGAAACTCTTAGGGATGGACTAAATGCATTTTGCATAAAGAGAGGTACATGAGTCTTTTAGGGGGGCAGGGGCAGAATGTTATAGTTTATATATGAATGTCCCCTTAAAGCCTCATGAAAATGTAGATGGGACCTTCAGAAAGTGACTGGATTTTAGAGGCATTAGAGCTAATTTGCTGTTAGAAGGTGGGGCCTGGTCAGAAGAGTTGGGTCACTGTGGGCATGACCTGGAAGGATGTCTTTCCCTTCCTGGTTCTTCCCATGATCTTTCTCTCTACTTCCTGTCTGCCATTCCATGAACAACTCTCTTCTACCATGGCTTGGAACAAGCTGAATATGGACTGAATCCTCTACAAACTGTGAGCTAAAATAAACCCCTCCTCCTTTAATTTGTGGGTGACAGCCATTCTGCCTCACTGATGAGAAAGTGACGAAGACAGTATAAAAATTCTATTTTATGTTTCTTAATTCTTAAAAGCAGTATTCAGCTAAAACTTTACTTGCAGAGCTTATCGTAACATTTGGACTGTGAGTCTGATCCATAACAGACTCTAGAGGATATAGCTCAGTGGTGTAAGCGCCTGCCTGGCAAGCGCAAGGTCCTGAGTTCAATTCCCAGCCTGGAGAAAAAAAAAAAAGTTGGCATGGGCTCAGTTGCAAAACAACAGAAGAAACACACTTAAAAAATCTGCAAAAACCTGCATAACAGACTCTAGGATATGATACTGAATGAGCTAGAAAGGAAGAGAGCAATGATGGCGAACCTTTTGGAGACTGAGCGCCCAAACTACAACCCCAAACCCACGTATTTATCACAAAGTGCCAACACTACAATTAAATCTGAACACTGAGGTTTTAGCTTAGAAAAAACAGCTGTTATCCAATGCTCGGCGGCTGGGCTGACTTGGCTTGAGTGCTGACAGAGAGACCATGCATGCCCACTGCAGTGCATGTACCATGGGTTCTCCACAAATGGAATTGTTTCTGGAATTGGATATTCTGGGTATGGACCATTTTTGCCTCTTATCCCGCATGCTCCACGGACAAGCTATGTGATCCGTCAAGCTTTATGTCCTCAGTAAAAAATTAAGAAGGAATGTTGGTCTGCTTTTCATTGCTGGGACAAATACCTGACATACACAACGTAAAGGAGGGAAGGTTTATTTTGACTCAGCCCGTATGTGGCTGGCTACAGGGTAGAAAACATGGCAGTAGAGTGTGGCCAAGGAAAACTGCCCACCTCATGGCAGCCAAGAAGCAGCGAGTGGGGAAAGAGCCAGAGAGGAAAGGGCCAGGGGTCAGATGCCGCCCTCAACGTCATGCTCATCACTGACCTAGACAGCCAGGCAAGGAGACGGTCAGGATTAACCACCGCAGATGGTAGTAAAGGTAGTACCTACTTGGTTTCTGTTGTGGGGTTATTTAGATAACCAAGCAGAGCAATGCCAGTGGAAATTCTTATGAACTGTAAATTGCTAAGACTACATGCTGATTGTTCTAGCTTTCATATCTTGCCTTTGTATGGATCCTTATGGCCTCCTACCTCTGATACATAATCTCACACCCTCGGGCTGCTCTTGTGACAAAAAAATTACAGGGAGATTAGCCTTCCGGAGATGTCCGAAGCTTGAGGCTGCATCTGAAAATTTAAAATGTGGATCTGAGACTCATTTGTCTTAATATAATCCTACAAAAAGGAAAAAAAAAGTATACCTTTTTAAAACAAATTTTATCTTCCATGCTTAAAAGCAGAAGTACATATGACATTATTAACTAATTTGGACTATGAAAATATTCAATGTTTCCTGAAGGATCTTTATTTTTATTCAGTTCTGTGAAGCCATGTTCCATTTTCACCCAATCACAAGTTTTGTTTCCAACACTTTTATACAAAATGATGAGAGGTGACCAGAGGATGCCCAAAGACCCGTACATCAGGGAGGTTTTCGCAGCAGAGCCTGGTGCGGATGAGTCTGTATACTTCATGCATTTACAGGGTGCTGTCTGGGGACTTTCAGAAACTTAGGGTCCTTTTATCAGTTTCCTTTCACAATGGGTGAGCCGCCCAACCCCTCTTTCCTGGAATATTCAAGCGAAGTTAGTTCCTTGAGGATATGAGAATTGCCCTTGCTGAGAGGTGTGTTTATCTCATTTCATAATATAACAGTAAGTCTTTGAACTTTTCAGAAGTCCATATTAATTTTACCAAATTATGTTTAAGATGTGAGATAAAAACTGATTAATAATCCTGTTTTCCACTAAGATGTTTTGGGGTTATTGTTGTTTCTTGCTAGAAATTCTGGAAGAATTATCAAAGTTCTGCCTGCCAACGAAGACACAGAGCTGCCTGTGAGCCGCCCTAGTGTCTCACGATGGGGAAGTTTTCCAAAAAGGTTGTGCAGGGCTCACCGGAAATGCCTAGGGTTGTTCAGGCAGCTTGCTTTGGGATGCTAACTTCACTGGGCCGCTGCTGGCACCAGAATCTTGCCAGTAGGTATTAGTCTGAAGCCATTCAATCTGGATATTTTTATAAAATGACATCTAGGGAGTTTTTACATTTTGATTTTATTAAGACAACAAAGGATGAAAAGAAAATGAATTTATTCTATGAAATAGGGAATTATATGCTCTTTACAGACAACATATAACAATGTATTGCAAATTGAATTTTGAAAAGAAAATCACTCAGGGAGATGCTTATTGAAACCAGGCTCGTTGGTTCTTGTAAGTTGAGGAAATGCTGGGTTGAAGTTGTTTTTCTCTTTACAGCTAGATCCTCAGGCTCTTTAACATGCCAAGAGGACCCCTAAAGCCCTAGCAGACTGGAGATAAATTTTTCTTTTACTGAGTGCCTCTTAGCACTACATGAACCTCCCGCACCACTCTGTCAAACACCAGGAGACTCTCCTGAGTGGCTCATTTAAACCAATATAAACAAGCACGGGTGACATCCTGTGGGGCTTTGATATTTGAATTCCTGTTGCAATCAGCAGAATGACCAGGGGAAGTAGAGGAGATATTTGTGTCCTCTGGAGTTTTCTGTCTTTCTTGCCGTTGGCTCTGCATGCAGCGCATTTTCCTTCCTGTCCCACGTTCGCTGTGTCCTCGGTAAAGCCTCGGATAGTCAGTGCTGAGAATCCTTGACCCCTGAGGCTGTCACTGCTCTCCCTCTAGAGTCTTTTCAGTATAGAGCTTCAGTGGTGATTTCTGAGGAGGCTTCTGCCTTCTAATGCATCCTGCGAGACGCCTCTCACCAGCCACTCGGGTCATGATTAGCACGTCAGGAGTAGTGTTTATTTCTGTAGCTTTACACGTGTTCTCTGTTCACGGATCTTGAGCTGTACATCGAATAAGAAAAGTTTTCTCTAATTTTCAACTTACCCTCAAAGCTGTATCTATGGAAACGTCTTAAATTAAAAAATAAAAATAAATTGCCGCATTTTGGAACACTGTGGGAGGCATCAGTCCCCTCCTGGGTACTCAGCCTGGCTGCCCCGCGATACCGATTCCTCGCCTGCTGAGCTCCCACCTTGCTTTTGGCTCCCAGCAACTCTCCTCTCACCAGCGCCTCAGGTCCTTCGGAAGATTCCTTCAAGCTTGGTGGCTGAGGTGCCAGGGATGAGAGCGTTGCCTCTCAGCCCTCAACTGCTGTTTCTGGCCTTGTCGAACCCGGGCAGGGATTATGCAAATTAAGTTTCTCCCTGTCAGCTTCCTTGCTGATAGGGCTCTCTGGAAGGCAGGAGAAGGAGAAGGGACCTACCTCTCTCCTTGCAGATGACTTGTTTCAAGTTCCTGTTTCTGAGCCCCAGTAGTGGTGTCTCACCTGTGTTGTAGCAAGAAGCTTCTCACTTCTCTACCCAGCTTTCTGTGGGCCTCCAGAACACTCTGTCCTCGAAGGTCTGAGTCCGGATGTGCAGGTGTTCTCTTCCTCAGAGTTTGGTTTCTGGGAACAGGATTCTCCTGACCAATTCTCTGGGTTCTGGCAGCCCTGGAATGGCCAGTGCTTCCTGCAGTTAAGCTCCTGTGTTTTTTGTCAGTCTTGATATTTCATTATTCCTTCCTATAGTTGCCTTTGTTAAAATCTGTCTGTCAGCCTAGCAAGTCTTCTGGTCTCCTGGTGAACTGGCTAAAGCCCAGTATGTCCTAGTGACTGCCTCTCCATGAAAGTCAGGAACCATTGAGGCCAGGTTGCCACTCTTCTGCCCTAGCCCAGCCAGTGTGTGTCCACAAGCTGAGCCAGATCAACCAAATGCTGTGCTGGGCCTCTGAACACTGAGGCATCTGATGACAAATCATAGCTGGAATACGCTCATCATGGCGAGCACCACTGGCTTTACCCTCTTCATTAATGGAGTTTCTTAAGGTTCCTGTGTTGGGGTTCCCTAGAGGTCCTTTGGCAGCCCCTGTTGCTAAGTCTGGTTCTTCAGACTTTATTGAAGCCTGTCATTTCCATGATGGTTTTCCAGAGATGTCCCAGATCAGCCATAATTACAGTCATATGACTAGCCAAGGAACCTAAGTCCCAAATATATGAAAATACATTGGAAGTATAGTTCACTGCCATCTTTAGTGTACAAATTTTAAGCTATTTTCCATAAAAAAACAATTCTAGTCTCCTTTTGGGATGTTCTACAAATGAGAAATCAGTTGACAAAAGGGAAATGTAATTTGCATAATCCTTGCCCCAGAATCACAGGCTGTGAAGGGCAGAATGGTTGAAGGCTGAGAGATAACACCGTCAGCACTGGCCCGTCAGCCACCAAGAGCCACACAGGCTTGAAGGAACCCTCTAAAGGAACTGAGGTGCTGTAGAGGGGAGTGGTTGCTGGGAGCCAAGGAACACGGGAGCTCCAGCAGGCGAGGAACATTAAGTGAAGAGCACCAAATACAAGATGCTTCTTCTGAAGAAGTGGCACTGAAAGCTACACTCTAGACTTCAGACTTCAAAAGAGCTTTTGCTCACAGCAATAGCAACTATTTCTGTGCACAGCCTTTCAGCACCTTGTATTTCTCAGCACTTCGTAGACCCTCAAAGCTAATCAAACATCTACTCCGCAGTTATCCAATTTCTATAGCAAGCACACCTCAGTAACAGACTCCTGCAGACCCACAGGCATGTCGCATGCTCTTCGGTGAAGGTGCTTCCGTTATGACTAAGTGGCACTAATGGGTTCAACTGTCATAGGGAGCATAGGGTCACCCCTTCAGGCCTCCAACTGTACTAGTAGTTTACCACACCACCTCTATCCCATATTTTCGGTTTGAAATGGAAAATGTAAACTCCTCTGCAGACTCTAAGATGTGTGTCAAAATTGACTTATGGGTTAGAATCAGATGCAAGCCTCTAATTTTCTTTAAAGAACTGGAGACAATGTAACTTTGGGTTCATTTTTAGTTCAGTGCTTCTCAAATTTTCTTGTGAAAAAGTAATTGCCCAGAGAGCTTGTGAACTACAGATTCCTAGGCTGTACATGTAGAGATTTCACTTTCCTCAGTGAGACGAGGAGCTCAGGAATTTGCACGCGTAACACACATCCCGCCAGACGCCCATGCAGACACTTTGAGCAAGAGGCCAGCTCACTGCTGGGCAGGGCCTGTGTGGCATTTGAGATGTCCCGCGACCATCCCCACGTGTAATGCTGTGAACGTGGCTGATAGTGGGGCGTGTTCCTTGCTGCTGTTGCTGCTGCTTCTGAAGAGCGAATGTCTGAAGTGTAGTGAGAACACACACACACACACACACACACACACACACACACAAATGAAGAATACTGATACATGGGTTGAATTCTGATACAATTGGTCACATTGAATAGGTGTCAGGGTGAGAAAATTATTTGGTTTTTTAACTTTAAAGGTTCCCTCCAAAGATCACATTTTCTTTTATCTCATTGTGCACAGATCCTGTGGCCCCGTGAGTGGCTTACAGTTTTGTGGTAATTGAGACAGAGAAGAGCCTGCTTCCAGTTCATTTCTGTGTCCACCATACTGTGAGATCAGCACGCCACTCTTAATTTCAAGTTTTTATCGTGACCAAAGTCAATGAGTTAGTCTAGTCTACTGCAGGCACTTTAGACAGCAAGGATAAAAAAGTAATATAATCATGACCTTAGAAAAAAAGGAAAATGCCAGCATTCCCCCAAATAGATTAGTAATTACACTAGCAGAAATAAAGGACAGACATGGCTTCGGGGGGTCCTTTTGATCTGTTCTTCATGATGGAAAAAAAACTTAATGTGTTCATACACAATTCTCGGTGACTTCTAGAAACTGCCTTTGTCACTGAAATACAGAGCAACCACAAAGTAACGAGAATCAGACAATTTTGTTCTTGTAGTAGCTGTTTCATGTCATTTACAAATTCAGACCATTGAAACTGTCAAAGTCATTTAGTGACAAAGTGGACAGTTTCAAACTCCAGTATTCCTTCTTTTGAGGAAGTAGCAGCATAACCCAACAAAACCACTTTTAAAACTCTCCATGGCATTTATTTCTCATCAATCTTATAATACGTGTGTCTCACTGCAACAGCTTATATTGGTAGTTATCAATAAGTGTTTCTCATCTCACTAGAACATTTCATGGTTTGCAATCAAAAGTAAATGCCTGTTAAAGTGCCCCAGCTTCACTCTCATTCTGTTCTTGCTGTCTTCTGAGGAAAAAGCAATGTTAGTTTGATTTTTAGTGTGCATCATATTTTGTGCACTGTTTACCTAAAAATTTATAAGAGCTTTTTGGGTTATTTTACATCAAATTTGAAATTATCTTTAGACAATTGCTTACTGGCTCTAGACAGAGAAAACTGAAAAAGCTGTTCATTATAAAGAGGTTCTGTTTGGCAGACTAAATCCTCAAAAGTAGGACCTCTGTGTTTCAGTTTCGTGCTGTCCTGACTGCTGATTCTGCCGGCTTCAGGTGCCTTCGGGGTTTCTCATCATTTCTCATATAGCCAGGATCTGAGCACCTTTGGAGCTGCCACAGGAAAATGAATGCTTGGAAGGTGGTGACTGCCCACTGCCCGGCCCTAAACGCAGAGATGAGAGGGCTGCCTCTCAGAGGGAGGAGGGTGACGAGGACTCACAGATCTGGGCAAGGACCACAGCCTTAGAAGTTGTCTGTTCTAGTTCCAGCTCTGCTGACTACTAGTGGGTGGTTTGGGACGCTACTGAGCTTCAGTTTTCTCATCAAGAAAATGGGACTTCTCTTCTCCCAGCAAGCTCATTGTATAAGTCAAGTGCAACTCTAGAACTGGTGGTGCATGCCTGTAATCTCAGCACTCTGAGAGGCTGAGGCAGGTGGATCACATGTTTGGGCCCAACTTGGACAATTTACTGACTTAGTAAGGTTCTGTCTCAAAATAAAAAAAAAATATGTATATAAAAGGCTTGGGATGTAGTTTAGTGTGAGGGGACTGGGTTTAATCCCTAGTGTTGCCCCAAACAAAACATAACAGAAAGGGCAGCTGTAGAAATAAAATAGTGGTTTGTAGGTTAGCAGCTGCTTTGTGTGTGTGTGTGTGTGTGTGTGTGTGCACACGCGCGCGCACACACACACACACACACACATACACACACACACACACACACACACACACATACACAATGGGAGGTGACGTAGTGTAGCCAGTGAAAAGAGAAATAGCCTGGGATCAGAAGGTCCTGCTCTGGTACTAGCTGGACCATATAGTTATTTTGCTTCTATGCGAAAACCATTGAATTTTGCTGAGCCTCATTTTCTTCATTTCTAAGATAAGAGGATATTTGTACCTGGCGTACTTATTCAGCTAAATTTACCATTAAAATACATGCAGTTATTTAATCTTTAACTAACACCAGACATGAGGGAAACAGCTTTCAATAAAGTAGTGGTGGCTCTACCATGGGGGAGCTTACAGCTTAGTGGAACGAATAAAAGAATTATTGGTAACTTGTCAGCTGTACTATAAAGTGAAAGAGATTTTAGACAATTTAAAAAAAAAATCAGCCATTCATCTTGTCTGGTCCAAATGCTCCAAAATTCTCAGAAATCTCTGAATTGCTATTCAGAGAATAAACAATATTGGCTTTAAAAAACTGGATTAGTTTGGATTTTCACACTTAATCACATATATGACAATAACTAGCAGAGTGTTTTGAGTATTTAAGAATAAATTCATATGACGCCAAATCAGATTCTCCCAGTGTGTAATTGAATCCTGGATATGGTGAAGTCCTGAGAGAAATCCCTTTACTCTGTTCCAGCCATGGAGTTACTATGTAAAGAATTCCTTGTCACTTTAATAAAGGCAGTTAGTTTTATCCTGTCCTGATAGGCTGTCAGTGGTTGCAAAGCTAATGCTGGGGACAGTGTGGTTGTCGGTAGTTTCTGGCTAGGAGGAATGGGGCAATTGTATCTGGCATGCGTTTTATTTTAAGTGGTTTTAATTTAGTATTTAAAGTAAGGACCTAAGTTGTGGTAGATGTTTGGCCTTTTCAAGATAATTCAGATTGTATTTATTTATAGTATTTTGAAAAAGTATGTTCTGTTCCTCTGCTGACAGCATACAAAACTAGCTTCCTAATTCTGGCTATTCCATTAGGGGAAATGGTCTAAAAGTGAGGACAAAGCATGTAGATTAAATGGGCAACTTCTGTTGTTAGTCTCCCTTTTTTTTCTCATTGATGCTATTATAACCACAATAAAAACCTCCTCACCATTATATATGTACAGGGGCAACTTCATGACCAAAATACTTGTAAAGGGAAAAGTGCTAAACCTTAGGGTCTGAGCAGCGAGTGGTGGACACGCGGGCACTCGAGGAAGCCCGGGTAAGAGGTGATTTGCCTGCCTGTCTGTCTCAGATACCGGTTCACGGGGAAATGTCTTTGCCTTTGGTAAATGCAGCCTCTTCTCTCTGGTGGCCGAGGCTAATTCTCTAGTTAGCATCTTGATGGGCTGTCAGAAGGAGAGGGTCAAGTTGGGGAAGGTCTCCTTTGGGCACTAGCCCTGAATGTGACACGGATGGCATGGGGACATGGATGACATTTACATACATGTGATGGTTGAGTAGCCCTTCTCCAAAATGCTCAGGACTAAAAGTGTTTTAGATTTCAGATTTTTTTTATACATTTTGATATATTGCATATACACAATGAAAAATCTTGAGGACAGGCCCTAAGTCTAAATATGAAATTAATTCTTTCATATATGCCATATATATATGCCTGGAGACAATTGTATACAATGTGTTAAATTATTTTATTGCATGAAACACAGTTTTACAGCATGGGCTTTCCCACCTTTGGCATTATGTTAGCACACAAACCTTCAGACTTGGGGTTTTTTGGTTAATGATCTCAACCTGCTCTCTGCTCAGCACTTAAGTGCAAACTCGTTTGACACCTTCCTTTGTAATTCCTTGGGGGGGGGCAATGGAAAGCATTGTTACATTTTGAATTGATCTCTTTCTCCCAAAGCTTATTTTTAGGTTACTGGGTGAATTAACGCTCAGAAACTCAATAAAACTCCAGGTTTTTGAGAAATCACTGGGCTGACACTTCCCTATACAATGGGTATGTCTCACAGTAGGAAGCCTCAAAGGCAAATGCTAGTCACAAGAGAGGAGGGAGTAAAACCTCATGAAACAGTGAACACTTCTTCCTTAAAGAGTGACCTTCATATATGTCATGTAACCAAGTGGAACCATAGAGTGTGAGAGTGAAGTATTTTTCTGAGTAAAATTAGTGTCAGTTTTTTTCAACCCAAAGCTTATCTCCCTATCCCCTTTACACAGATTCTCTAATGAAATAATAAATCTCAGACCTAAGTGACCTCCAGCTAATGTTGGTGACAAGGAGACACCTGTGAAGGCAACTGTACTTTCCGTGTCAGGTTTGGGGCCTTAATTTACTGCTCTATGCATAGCGCTTGAAAGTGTGTAGAACTGTTAGGCATCTGTTACAGTTTGGATCTAACACGTCTCTGAAAATCTCACGTGTTCAGAATTGGGGCTTTTGGGAGGTGATCAGGCTGTGGAGGTGCTGTACTCCCAGTGGGTTGATCCGCCAGTGCATTCATAGCGGTCTGCGCAGCTCAGGACAGGGCAGGCTGAGGGGACACACACCATGGAGGGCATGACAGGGAAAGATGAATTCTTGTTTGCAGTCACTCCCTTCCATCTCTGCTTCCTAGTTGCCATGAGGAGAGCAGCTTTTCTCTACCATAGCCTCTTCCCATACTTTTCTGCCGTTCACCTCCACTGTGCGGGCCGCCTACTCTGGACTGAACTTTCTGAAGCTGTGAGCGCCTTTTAAGTTGCAGGTGTTGGGTCTTTGTCCCAAGGATGGACAAGTCACTAATGATGGATCCTGGTAAATACTTGTTAAGTGAAGGAATACATACAGGCCGACCATCAGACTGAATTTGCGGACAGCAAGAACGGAGTTATACTCCTTTGGCCTAAAATGGGTGATTTGCATTTTTGAGAACCCCCAGCCTTAGTGTGATAATTGGCCCATTATGCCTGTGGTCTATCAAAAAATTAACACCTGACAGGTAACATTTTTAAGCACATAATGACATTATGAAAGCTTACAGAAACCCAGAGTCTGAGCCTGTGTGTAGGAGGAGTTATTCCAATGTAGTTTTGAGGCATAATTAGTTTACCTGGCAAAGACGAAGAGGGCATCAGGAGTAGCAAGAACAATGTGACGGCAAAGGAAACAAGGCAGAAAGGACATGGTGCTGAAGGAGGGTGAGGATGGGGAAGGTCGGTGGGAAATAGGGCCGCTAATCTTTGCTCATCATCCTGTGGAAGATGCGCTGTGGGTCATGGACGGACTTCTTTTTAGGTGGAGAGAAGGAAGCTATTCAAGAGTTGTGAGAAGCCCGGTGATGTAATCAGATTTTGGATGATTTCTCTGTAATTTCTATGGGGGCAGGAGTCGTAGGCAGGTAGCAGGTGGACTTCAGTGTCCCAGTAAATAGGAACACACGATCTGGCCATGTGGAGCCAGCAGCTTGTCGGCTACCGTAGAAAGTGAGTGACATAAATGACAGCTGGTACAGGCAGAAATAAGTATGACAGGAAGGAAGAATCTCATTTCTGTGTTATCCCTGGTCTTTAGTCAGAGGTTACTGGCAAATCTGTGGCAGAAGATGTTTCAATCTGAGCTCTTCAAACCATTGTGAAGTTTGATCCACAATGGCAGCGTTTAGTGAAATTCAGACAGTGTAAGGCAGGCAGGCAGTGAGTGCTCAATGGCTATAGGGAAATTGTTGTGCATGGTGGAAGAATCTCTGCTTTGGGATTTTCAAGACCTGGATTCTTCATTCTGCTCTGAATCCTGTGGTGTTGGAAACTTTATTTAGCAAATCTGGGCCTCAGTTTCTTTATTTGTAAAGCAAAAGGCCTAAACTAGGTAATTCTAAAGTAAATGTCATGGTTTATGGTTTTACAAACTACAGGAAAAGCTCTTTTCCACATCTTGAAATGGAAAATGTGGGAATTTTCAAATAAACAAGAGGGGATTCTTGGCTTTCAATGCAGTATGAACATCGACATATACATAATATACCTCTTACTAGAGAGAAAACCAAGACGAGAAAGAATAGATCCTTACCGCATGAGTCCTGGAGCTCAGCATGGGCTGCTTAACAGATGGAAGGCAGTGCATCCTTATCTCTGTGAAGGTATTTTGCCTCTACACATGTCAAGATGGCATCCTCCCTAACTTCCAGAAGGAAACTTACCAGCTTGAATATTTACATTTCAGATTTTATTCAAACAAATTCCACAGGAAGAATATTGTTCATAGAGGGGAACATTCTAGGAAATCTAGCGTCTGGGATGACATATCTTGGAGTTGTTAGTTGTGTGACTTGACCTGAAATGAGCAGGGTAAGCTACCCAGACACAAGTTCGCAATGGCTGTGCTCTGTTTGACGTGAGAATTCCCAGGCTTTTTAGGCTACACAAGGAACATAAAAGTCATATTTTTATGGCTGGGAATAGTTAGTGCAAAGCAGAGGCAGTAGAGACCAGCATTTACGAGGGATATCGCAGGAACCCAAGCCCCAGGCAGGACAAATGTCCAGTGAGTTGTATAGTGGTGGTCGGTAACTGGCTGACGGATGAGGAAGTCAGCGAGACTGTTATGCCTAAGAGAGTAAGTTTCTTCAACAGGCCTCCAACTTGGCTCCATACAAAATATAGAAAGTGAAAGAAACAAAGTCAGGGGACTCAGACTCTCACTGACTACGCTATCTTTCAGGGACTCAGGGTCATCCAAAACAGCAACCAGCTCTATGGTGAGAAAAATTTGATTCATTTCTCTGTGAATCAAGAGTTTTGGGGTGGAAAACAGAAATTTGTAAGAAAAATATGGAGAGAGCCAACATTATGTGCCTTAAGCCCTACAAGGGACATCCTCTTCCATGTTCACTTACCTTTGAACATTCCTGAGGAGGTGCATAGACACTAAAAGGCCCCTGGAGATCTTGCTTCAGTGAGTGAGTTGTATTGGTGGTAGTAGCTTGGGTCAAGACTCTGAGCTAGTCAGTGGTGTGGGAGAGGGGGTGTTGGTAAGAAGAATGAGAAAACCTAAGACACCAGGACCGTGGGACAGTTATGGGTGTGGGAGATGGCCTACCACCCAGAGACCACGTTGGAATCATGCCTCAGGCCCTGCCAGCGAGTGATTGTCAGCAATCCCTTTCCTCATCGAGGAAAGCGTAGGCCATGATCGGACTCTTGTTGCTCCTCTCTTTGGGTTGTTTTGAGGTTGCACAGCGAGTTAATTTAAATGACATATAGTCAACTCTCAATAAACAGTGCTCTGTCTGAATTTAAAGGCGGAGCTGAGTAGATGGGGGAGAAAGTGGAAGGCAGTTCTGGTTCATTCTCAGGGTGACCTTGGCTCATTCAGCAGTTGCTGCCATTGGAATATCCCATTCCAGGATCCAAGCTGCCTGATGTTATTAAGATAGTAAATTCTCACTGGCCTTGTTTAAGCAGTGAAGCCAATATTTTGCTGTCCTCTACCGAGACAAATTACATCCCACAAAAGGCAAAAAGAATAAGCTTTCTCCAAGTTATATTCTGCGTGTGATGGACCAGGAGATTGGATAATACAGCCCAGCAAGCGTTGACTAAAGATGAGGAGCAACTCGGCATGGTGAAAAGCGTCATGTTTCAGAGGGAAAAGACCTGGGTTTGAATTAACCCCAGTCTATGGCTTCTGGATGGATAAAGTCAGCAAGTTATTTGATGTTTCCAAATTTTATGTCCTTCATTTCTAAAAGGGAGAGAATTCCCCACCTCCCTGGACTGTGAGAACTGCAGAAAAATGTAGGTGAAAAATTTAGGTGGTGCCAGGCACAAGCAGCTGATAAAAATGTTTTCTCAATTTCACTTCAGTACTCAGCCTTTTCCCTGAAGAAGGCCAAGAGAAGCTGCCTCACCACTAGACCTAAGCAGGTGTACCGCTGCTCGGTTTGTGGACACAAGCCCTCTTGAAGGAGCTGCTGAGTCCTTACATGTTTATGTGACATAGTTCCTTCGCGTTTCAGTACTTCACATTCTTGGGTTGGGAAGAATGTTTGCCAAGCCAGCTCATCAGCCTCTCTATGCAATAGAGGATGCTGTGGGTCTGTCTCTGCCCTGTGTCTGCAGTACAGGGTCAGACAGCTCCTCCCCTCCCTACTGTCTTCTGTTTGGAGACTTCTGAACAGGGAGTGGGGGCGTCTCTTTCTAAGCCAAAGTGAATAAGATTAAGACAAGAAGCAGCCGGCAAACAGCGTCATTTCATGGGCACTGATTTTGTTGTGAAGTCCTGGGGACTGTAAGGTGGGGGACGCTTTTAGTGTCTGTAATTGTCTCCTCCAGAGGGATGGCAAGAGAGAAAGAGAAATTCAAACAGTCCGTCTGCGCTCTTGCCCTGGGCTACATAATTTGCCTTTTACTTTCTGCATTTTCATATTTGAGTCTAAAAAGCAGAGGACCGAAACGATCAGCAACAGATGTCCCTGAGAATCTGCATGGTGCACGCATTCAGTTAGCATGCAAATTGTCCTCCCAGGGTGACTCCAGGGGACTGCTGAAAACACAGCAGGCCTGCTCTGCAAAACAGATAAATGGCGCGATTAAAATGTCTGGGTCCAATCATGTGTTTAATTAGAACTCTTTTTTATCTCAACTACAATGACTGGTAGCTATTATGACACAATATTGAAAATGCGTATGACGCAGGGTGGCACTTGGAAGGCTGATAGGTGGTCTGTGTTTGATCAAAATGATCAAAGCTCCTCAACATGGAGAGCCTCCCCTTCGTCTGATCCACTTAGAGGAGCAAAATATGATTTATAGGAGACAGTTTATGTGACTTTCATTCCCCAAGAGCAGAAGCATAATTTTTGCACCACCATTTCCCCTGGAAACATGGGAGCTTGACAATCTTTATAAACATACAGTAACCAACTTTGCTCCACAGCTGTCTACAAGACATTGCTCATGCTTCAGCTCTGCTTTGCTCTCGTAGGTTTAAACACTTTTCATTTTTATTATTAATTTAATCATAAAAAGATGAAGATATCTTAGCACTGAGTGACAAAACTCTTACTTCATTTTATTCTTCCATCCAGGTTATATTTTTGAGACTTCACATGAAATTAAAAGTGAACCTCTCTCAAGATGCCATTTCAACCCTGGAGTTTTATTCCTTGGTTAATAGACTAGATTTCACTATATGAGTTGTGAGCCTGCTATCAGCTAGAGCTGCTATGGTGCCCATTATATCAAAGGATTTATGTTGGAATTCTTTTTTTTAAACTCTAGAAAGCAAAAAAATAGAGACCACAAAATAAACTTGGTCAGCATGCTTCAGTATGAGAGGGTAAAAATATGTCAGTAGCATTATAGGGGAAAATCTAAGTTTGCCAACAACTTGCTCAAATACTCAGCATTGGCTTGGACTTAAACTTACCAGATAAACATCTTTTACACATGCCACAGCTAGACTACAGTAAATTTTTCACATTTTGAGAGTTTTGGGTTAGAACTTCCTACAAAACTTGAGATGTGGCTTCTCTTATATATTCTTGCTTCTGTATTGTAAAGGTGTTCTTCCCTTCCACACTGTCCTTTTTTTCTGGTTATTGCCTAAAGAAAATGAAAGTACTCTTATCTAGCGATCGGAAATGGAATTAAGTATGAATTGCCTCTCTGCTCCATGCTCAGCACCTGTGTTGGGGTGCGCTTTGCTGACTCGGTAAGCCTACTGACTTGAATTCTGTCCTCAAGGATTTTTACAGTGGCGTTCAAGTTTTACAGTGAGTTCTAGCTAAGGAAGATTCAAAGATAACAAGATGGATGGAAAGGTAAGGAGAGAGACAGGGCAAAGGAGGAGAGAGGGAAGTAGTGCAGCAGGAGGGTAGTCAGAAAGAGAAGGCCAGAATCCCCTAAACTTTTATCAGCCTGTCCGACTGCTACAGATTCCAGAGCCGGGGTTTTAACTTAGTACTGCAGTGCCTGCCTGGCAAGGTCCTGAATTCGATTCCCGGTACCAAAAACAAAAACAAAAACAAACTTGGAAACTCCTACTGGTTCCCAAGCCGGACAATGGGGTGGCAGGAAGAGTGGCTTTCCAGGGAAAAGTGGGGTTTGCATTTCAAACTCCAAACTCTTTGACTAATTCTTGCCAGGATCAGCTGAGACAGACCCTGGTTTAGGGACAAAGATGAGGTGAATGACAAACACTGCTTTTCTACCTGTGCTCCCTACAGTCATACTGACTCCTATTTAGCCCTTACCCTAAAAAAGCCCTTTGGATCCTATGCCGACATAGCACTTAGTAGATGCTTTTCTTATTTACTCCTCCCAAAATTCCCCTTGGACATCAGTAGACCATTTTTACAGGTTTTAGGTGATGAACGTGAATCACGGAAAAGCTAAGCAACTTAACCCTGATTAGTGCTCAAGTAGTCAACACTCGGAGCCTCGGTATTTAGGCACGATACTGGGCTAAGCGTTCGCTGTCATTAAAAGACAAAGACAGAGGTGGGAGTGTGAGATGATCCTTGTCAGGCATGCTGTTAACCGTGTGTAGGAAGGTTGCAGTTTGAGTAGCTGCAGGAGGACTTCAGCTGGTCTTCAGGAAAGGAAGGGATGCTAGACAGCTTCTAGGCGGGGTATCCCCCAGTGTTCATGTGTTGGAATCTTTATCCCCACTGCTACATGGTGAGAGGTGAAATCTTTCGAGGTGATTAGTGAAATACCCTGCACAACCTTGGTGCTGCATGTGAGTTGAACATAATCTGGTTCCACCCTGCTCTCTGATACTTACATTCTTCTCCCTTCCAAATGCTCAAGGAAGTACATTACTGGGAGAAGTTGGAGACTTTTGCCTTGTAGGAAGAAACTGCCCAATTCGTCTCTCTGCTGCAACCCACAAGGCCAGCGGGGTCCTTAGAGTGGATGATGGGAGATTAAGAAAAACCGTAGATATACTAAAATGAAAGCTGGGACCAGGTGTGACCTGACCTCTCTGATAGACAGGCAGCGGCAACCGAGCATGGCGGACCTCTTTATTTATACACAGTAAAAGCTTGGGGGGCGAGGGAGAGCATGCAAAAACTGGAGTCCATACTCATAAGTGAAATAAATCAGCGATACATGTGCAGGCAATGTATTGTATCACTGGTGTAAGAACCCGAGGGTGGGAATATAAACTAAGAGACATGAAGGAAATCTGTTCAAAAACAAAGAACAGATGGGATGAAGGAAAGTAGAAAAGAAAAAGACAAAAATGTATGTAGGTATATATGAATATACATATATGCAGGAGGGCTAATATGGTTCTACTATTGTATTATATCACTTAATGCTAAGCAATAATCGATGACGGGTTATTTGATCAATCTTGTATGTCTGTATGTGTTATCCTGAACACACACTTCGAAGATATCAATATGTAAAGCAGCAACTATTGGTGTTTTTTGTTGTTGTTGTTGTTGTTTTTGCTGTTGTTGA
>PVLD010014543.1:0-51939 GCA_004027595.1 Dinomys branickii | reverse complement strand
TGCCAATATTTATAAAAATTACTTCCCACCTAAAATTCCAGAATATTGGCTTCTCTTAGAAGATTGGAGAAGATCTATGATTCTCTACTCCAGTACAAAGTAACAATAATAAATTTAAAAATTAGAAACCAGACCTTGGCAGCAGCTAAGTCCCACTCTCAGCTAGGGTACGGGGTTTCCAGCTCTTCTGGACTCACACCACACCTTACCATGCTGTGCTCAATATTTCCAAAATCTACCTCTCTGGACACCATGAACATTTGGACTTATGAGCATGAAATTAATAACCCACAGGGCATCACGCAATGGAATACCAGCCACCCATTAAGCTATGCAACAAAAATGTCACTATATACATAATCCTTTTATTTGCATGACCTTATGTTAGTCTTTCATTTTTTTATAATGTTCCATAACAAATTATTGCAAACTTAGTGCTCTGAGACAGCACAAGTTTATTCTTTTGCACAGGATTGGTATAACTAAGACTCTACTCAGGTTCTTAGAGGGCTGTAACCAAATGTCACCCAGTCTAGAGCCTCATGGAATAGTTGGGCTCTTCCAGGCTCCAGGGGTTGCTGGAAGCACCCCTCTTTTTGTGGCCGGAGAACACATGATGGAGCATTTCTTCAAGGCCAGCAAATAACAGTCACTCTGATGCCCTTGTGTTTCTGAGCACAGGACTGACTTGAGTCCTCTTATAAAAGAACTCCTTGATTAGTGTAGACCCACTGTGAATATTACCTCATTTGATTTACTCAAAGTCAATTGATTAGCTGTTGGAGACCAGGATGTACAGGGTTAAGTTGCTCAACACAGGGACCTGTGGTTGTATTGGAAAAGCTCATTTTCACAGTGGTCTGAAGTCAAGATAACACCACAGCTGAGGCAACCAAGGACATGGGCTGCTGACACTCCCTATTCCAGAGCAATAAAGCTGCCAACCTTAGAGATCAACCAGTTCTCTTAATTAGCAAAATTTACTGCTTGGAGAAGTCTTTGAACTGACTTCCCAGAGTCCAGCTCAGTTTCTTCCTTGCCTTAGTATCCCTTTCCTTTGTTTGAAAGTCAGATAAATATGGGCTGTCTGGTGGAGTTCTTTGTCTTCACTCCCAGAGACTCTTTACTCCTGAGAGAGTTATGACCTTTCTGGACACCCAAAAAGTCATCCTGCTGGCCTCTTTTATTTAGACAATTCACCATCCACTCATTTAAGAGACTGTGGACCTCATTAGTCTATGATAATTAGAGACCTTAATTCCAGCTGCAGAATTCTTTTCCTTTTGCCTGTGAGTGACACATATCCACAGATCCACCCCATGTACCCACACCCAAGAAGAGCTCACATGCAGAGAGGCAGTGTCCGTGGGGGCCAACTTAGGGCTATGCCTACCACAAGACTGAAGACTTTTTCTCAAGAATAAAGGACTGAAAAATAATGCACTGAAATTCTAACTTTGGTTTCCTCTGCACTGAAATTACATATGCATTTTTTTCTTCTTTGCAACCACCTTTCTTTCCCAACTCTTCCATGAGAAAATGTGTATGTTTGCAACAAGAGAAAAATAAAGGCACTTTCAGATGAAGGATCCCTGTTCACATTATTTGTGCCGTAAGAACTTGTCAAGCACGCAGACCTAGACTTACACACAGGCTCATAAACTTTCCTTTTAAAAGGAAAATACAAGTCTGTCATTGTTGTTTTCCTTCTTGCATTAGAAAAGTATGATAGATTGAAAATAAAGCCACTAGATAACACTACCATCTGCCATCTACCAGACATCACTGCCTTCTTCCAGCCCCGCCTGGGCTGCTGGGATGGGGCCGCTCATTTGGGGTTATTTTTAAGGCTGACTGTCGACTTTCCACTCCTAAAGTGGACAGGAACCTGCAGGGCGCATGGCCTCTGCCGCATAGGGGGAAAAGGCAGCAGAGCCCTGACTGACCTGGACACAGAGGAAGGTCTTGTCCTGGGGCTGTGATTCCCAACACACACAGAGCTCTCTGGAGCACACAAAGGTACAGCACAGAAAATTGCGGCCTGTGAAACACGGCTGGAGGACCAGGGTGCACTTTTAGTAAAAGTGAGTTGAAAGAAAGACTTTTTAGGAGCACTACTTTGTTTTAATGAAATCTGGTATAATATAACTGGATTTCCCAAAAGCTTGTCCTAAGTAGAATGGCTAATGATTATGTTCAAAACTCAGCAGTTTGCAGTCAAAGGGTTTACATCAGTGTCTACACTGAGAAGTGGTGCTTTAGAGGCAGAGGAGAGGAGGGGAGGGGAGGGGAGGGGAGGGGAGAGGAGGGGAAACTGACTGCAGCTCTATCTGTGCACTGTGTACCATTTGCTATAGAAGATTTTTGATCAGTGAAAAGCTACTTTCTTTCCTCAGAATTCCCCACCTCCCCAGGCAGGAGCATACATGTTTGCAGTGAGAGTGCAAACAGCTTCATTCTTGGCCACTCAGGCACGCATAGGAGGGGCTAAGACCTCCTGAAAAATCTGATGGTCACATGGTTTTGCTGTTCTGATTCTAGTTATAAACAGCAGAGCTGACTTTCTCCGCGTCTGGGGAGAAGTCATTGCTGGCACACTGGCTGTCCTTCATTCAGGAGAAAATATTCAACCACTGTTGATCAGATTCCCCCTTGTTTTATCCTGAATTTTGATAACCTTGGATAACGCAATAGAGGTTTTTTTAATGAACCCTTTTCACAGATGATAGAAGATTAGCTGTTACATTTTGGACACTGGATAATGAAAGCAACACACTCATTATCCAGAACAGAAACTTATTTTTATTCACCGTAGTGTCATATTAGTACCATCAAATTAGTCTCTATTTTAATTAGAAAACTGTGGCAAATGCTCAGGCTAGCCGCAAATGCTTCTCTTTCTCCCGTTTGCTGGACATTCGCAGGTGGCCAGTGACTCATTATTATGTGTCGGTCCCTTCCTTAACTTTGTTTCCGAGAGCCCGAGGTGCTTTATAGTTCTGTGTCCGTGGGTAATGCTGCAGCTGCTGATTATGCTAATTCTTGCTTACTTGCAAATAAGCCTGTGTTTATTTTGTGTCTCACCAGCTGTCAACAAAGACATTTTAGGAATAATTCCCATATTTAAAAAGCAGACTTTGTTCTGGTGTCCTGCTGTGCATTTTCCTGGCATTAGGCCCACAGTGGGAAGAGCTCTGCCACGAGAAAGGTGCGCCACAGCCCTCAGGGCAGTCCTCCTGGCTTGGGCACCTACTCTGCTTCCCTTCACCTGTGGGTGCTCCTGCCATAACTTTGCCTTTCTTGAACAGAACCTAAACTGCTGCTCTCAGGGTGACTTCATGGAATTGAGGGAAGGTCTTGTTTCTGGTGGTCGGCGAGAGTGAGGGCTTCATTGCTTCATGTCGATGTTAGAGAAAATATACTCTCAAATTGGAAATTTCTTCAGCTTTCAAGGGTTCTCAAACAATCTTCAGCTAGCCTGTTTCACTGTCCTCAAGGCTTTGAAAACCATTTTCATTTATCAGCCAGAATGGAAAGCAAATTATGTTTTATAAGCAAATAATTGTGTGTCCCTGATCTTATTTTTGGGCTTATGTTCTATCTTATAGTCCAGATTTGATTTGATTTGATATCATAGAAGAAGTAGCAGAATTTTTAATTAGCTTTTACAAGGGGTCAAACTTCAAATAAAGACAGAAAAGATCAGTAAATCAAAAAGCATTTAGTTTTACTGGTTTTCTCCCTTTCTAACTATTGTCTCTGCTCAGCCATCTTTTCAGCTGGTAAGTCAACTGAGATGAAGTAATCCATGTGTAAGAAACCTTGTGAGACCTTCTCCCTACCAGTGAAAACATGCCTTTTTTCATGGCTTCCCAGAGGGTTTTGTTCACCACGTAAATTACTTTTAAATTACATTCCTGGGCTCCATCTCAATTTTTTCAAACCACAGTAAGAGGAAAGGAAAAATCCCACATGCTTGAAAGAAACCTCAACTACTACCTACCTGTGCCTCACGGAACATGCACACCCAGCCAGGAGCCTGATGTCAGGATTTTAATGCTGATCCCCAATTCTTCCACAGCCTTCCCATTTCAAATGGTCAAGGGAGTAGCATGCAGTGCAATGTCCAGAGCTATATCCACATACTGCTATCCTTGGGTCAAGCCTTGTGCTGAACTCCAGGATTATAGGGATAAATTCGCTGAATCTTTCCCTAAAGGAGCTGAGAGTTAAGGTGAGAAAAATGCAAACAAACAAAGATATGACTTCAGCCTTTTCTGAGGTGGACCAAAGTGTACCTGGGAAAGCTCTTTAAAGTAAGGGGCAGTGGGGAACTTTTACAGTACACAGGAAGGTAAGCAAGTGTCCGCATGAATGGCGATAAATGAGCGAAGAGAATGTCAAGGACAGCTTGGTGATTGTCTAGAGATATTAGGCTGATCTATATTCATATCCTCCCACACCACTCATTAGCTGGATGTATCAGTCTGATTTTCACGATTATGATAAAATACCCAGAGCTGGCTATTTATGAAGAAAGGAATCCTGTCTAGCTTGTGGTTTGGGAGGGGTAAGGACCTAGTGCTGCATCTGCTTGGCTCCTGTGAAGGTCTCAAGGCAGAATCCCATCACAAGGGCAGGAGCAAGAGATCACTTTGCAAGACAGGATGCAAACAATCTGGGGTCCCTCAGTATTTTCAAGGGCAAGAGTCCAATGACCTGAGGGCCTCTGTAGTGGTCGATATAGTGTGTCAACTTAAGAATTGAGACATTTAGAAGTTTATCTGATTCAGCAGGGGGCCAGGGTCCTCACTTTCTAAATAACCTCAGCCTATTCACGAGGAGGGCATAAAGATGGTGTGAGTGGGTAGCCTGCACACAGTATACGGGAGAAAAGGAGGCTTGCTGTGCCCCCACCCCATTTTGTTCTTGTTGTTTTTGCTGTCTTCTGCTGCCTTGAAATGTTGCTCCCCTGTCATGCCACCCTGCTTTGGAGCCAGCTGATTACAGACTGAAACCTCCACAACCTGTGAGCTGAATAAACCTTTCCTCCTTTAACTTTGGGTGTCTGGTATTTTGTCTCAGCCATGAGAGAAAAATAACAAACACAGCCTCCCAATAGGCCTCACCCCTTAAAGGTCCACCATTCCCACCACCAACTGGACTGAACCCCCCATGTAAACCTTGAAGGACAAAACCACATCCAAACAACATCAATGTACACCTGAGGAAAGGTCCTTAGTATTCAGAGGTCACAAGATAGAAAGTTAAAACATAAAAAGTATCAATTTCCTATATTCCAGCAATGAACAACTGGAATTTGAAATTAACAATACAGTACACCTGAAAAATGAAATATACAAACTATTTATGCAGAAACCTAACAAAATATATGCAAGAGAGATAGATAGATAGATAGATAGATAATAGATAGATATAGATATAGAAAGAGATATAGGTATGAGAAAAACTACAAAGCACTAGTAACAGAAGTCAAATAAATAAAGATATGACCAGTGTTCATGGCTAGAAACATTCAGTATTGTCCAAAATGTCAGTTATTTCCAACATAATCTATAGAAATAAAACAAACCAAATCAAAATTCAGTAAGTCATTTGGAGGACATTGACAAATTGAATGTGAAGTTTATACACAAAGTCAAAATACCTGGAGTAGCCATCACAAAATTCAAGGGAGACAAAGCCAGAATCTTGATACTACCCAAGACTTATTATAAACCTACAGTTATTAGAAGAGCATGGCATTGGTGAAGTAATAGAAAAATAAATTAATGGATGGAATGAGAGAATCCATATATAGGTCCATGCAAATATAGTTAGTTGAGTTTTGACAATTGACATTTGTCTTTTCAACAATGGTGTTGCAACAGCTGGACTTTAACATAAGAATCTAGAAACAGACCTCACATCCTTCATGAAAATTAACCTGAAGTGGATAGAAAGTCAATGTAAAATGCAAAAGCCAAAACTCCTAGAACATAATAAGGGAAAAAATCTAGATCACTTTGCATATAGCGATGAATTTTTAGATACAACACAAAATGCACCATGTATGGGAAAAAAGCTGATAAGCTGGACTTCATTAAAATTAAAATTTTCTTTCCTGTGGAAACCATTCCCACTATGTGAGAATACAAGTTGTAGACTGGGAGAAAGTCTTTGAAGAAGACGTATTGATAAAGGATTAATGTCCAAATATATGAAGAATCATTAATACACAACGATAAGAAAAGAAACAGTTTCATGAAACACCGGTTAAAAGACCTGAGCAGACATGTCATAGGAGAGTTACACAGATAGCAAATAAGCACACGTAGCAAATAAGCACACGAAAAAGCTGGCACATGTCCCATGACCTTGGGGAACTGCAAACTGCAGCATTGATGAGACATCACTACAGGCCAACTTGACAATCGAGGTTCAGAATGCTGGCATCACCAACACTCCCCAGGATGTGGGGCAATAGGAGGATCCATTCGTTACTAATGGGAATGAAAACTAGTGCATGCACTTTGCAAGACAGTTTAACTGTGCCTTGTACAGCTAAACACACTCTTACCATAAATCAGCAATTTCCTTGGCATTTATCCAAATTAGTTGAAGACAAATGTTCATACGAAAACTTGCACAGAGTTGTTTATAGCAGCATTATTCATAATTACCAAAACCTGAAGCAAGCGCATGTTATTCAGTAGGTGGATGGAAAAATAAATGGTGTTATATCCAGGCAGTGAAATATTATTCAATGCTTAGAAATGACCTGTCAAGTCATAAAAAGACATGCAGGAAACTTCAATGCATATCACCCAGGGAGAGAAGCCAATCTGAAAAGGTTCTGTGCTGTGTAATTCCAATAGTATGACACTGGGGGAAAGACAGAGCTATGGAGTCCTTAAAGGATTAGTGGTTTGGGGGGCCTGGCAAGAGAGAGGGATGACTAACTAAGGAGGAGATTTTGCAGGCAGGAAGCTATTCTACATGATGCTATAATGATAGATACACAACACTATGCATTCGTTTGAAGCCATAGAGTGTAAAACGTGAAAAGTGAACCCTAAGAAGATTATACGCTGTAGGTGATAAAGATGCGTCAATTTCAATTCACTGATGGCAGCTACTGTAACATACATACTCTGCTAGAGGATGTGGATGCTTCAGGAAGCTATGCTTGTGTTGAGCAGGGAGTGCATGCAATCTCTCTACATTTTCTGATCCACTTTGCTATGCAGCTAAAATCTCTCTAAAAATGAAATCTATTTAAAAGGAAGTGTTGCAAAACTCAAAACCTGGTCAAAACTCCCATCTTGTAGTAGTGGAAATTGTCTGCATCTTGGTGTGATCAAAGTTAATAGACCTGCTGTAATATCATGCTATAGTTTTGTATTATTTTATCTCCTGATCTATGCTCAAAGATACCTCCCCTGAGCACCCTACTTGAGAGAGTAGTCTCCTCCATTGTATCCACTTCTGCTTTATGTCCTCTAGTTCTCATTATAGCCAGAAATCCATCCTACATTCCCTTGAGTATGTGGATGCCGTTTCTATTCCCATAATGTAGGCTCCACCCAAACATGAACAAAGTCCTTGAGCCTTTATCTGTTGAACCAAGGTCTATGTAGAGGGAGCACACACGCATGCACACAGTTAGTCACCATGACCATGATGGTGCTGACCATGGTCAAGATGGTGATCATGGTGATGACATCAGTGGTTGTGCTGGTGGTGGTGGTGATGGCAGTGATGATGGTGATGATAATTTGCAGGCTGATCTTCCACAGAGACAAAGGCCAACAGATGGGAGAAGGGCAATCACCCACCTTCCCCGTGAGGCCCATGTGGTGCTGTATTGTTAAAGAAGGCCAGAGTAGCCATTGTCACAAACACATGAAAACACATATCCTAGCTGAGACATGATAGAAATGCATTTCTCATTGTTGAAGTGTTTTTTTTTTCCATAGTGGCTGTTCTCTCTTCCATATACTGAGTCAAGAAGGGATGAGTTGCTTCCACATTAAAGCTGTACAATGGCCAACAAGTAGCTTCCAGTGAGCTGTGCTCAGCTGAGACCAGCAATTTCGGGGGCGACAGCACATGAGATTGTTGAGAGGAGTTTTTAAGGCCTAGGATTACATGTGGCTCACATTAAGTCTACTCTCTTTTCACTCATACTCAGGTGCATGGCCCCACCTAACTGTAAAGGAGGCTGAGAGATGTCACCTCACTGTGTTCAGGGATAAGGGAATCATATTTGGAAACCACTCACTGAATAGTCCCTGCTGAGATGCACACTTGCTTGAATACAGGGGATGGTCCCGGCCCTCAAAGGGCAGCTCAGCTCTCCCTTGGGGTGCGTCTGTGTCTGTCCATAACCTTCTCACTTACTCTCCATAAAATTCTAAGGCAAAGGTGCACTTACCAATCTCATTTTATAAGCTCTGACCTGAGGCTTGGAGGCATAAGGAATATGCCCAAGCTCACCAACATAAACAGTGGCAAAACCAGGGCAAAAATGAAATTCTTATCCCAAAAGTCAGGTAGCTCTTCAGTACTGCATCCTGCAACTCCT
Organism: Dinomys branickii; assembly: GCA_004027595.1. Lineage (NCBI taxonomy): Eukaryota > Metazoa > Chordata > Mammalia > Rodentia > Dinomyidae > Dinomys > Dinomys branickii. The sequence goes on along the minus strand of PVLD010014543.1, from coordinate 43,352 downwards.
GGATGAGTCTACTTAGGAGTAAGCTCTCTGGTGCTTGTGACTCCATGTATTTGTGAGGAAACCATCTGCATCATCCTAGACTGGGAGCATCTACTATATCTTGGTAAATATTTTCTCTGTGCTATGCCACTTTACATCCCAACTCAATGTAGATCCTAGCTTGTGGATTTGGGAATTGACAGAAACATTTGGATCTGGCTGTTGTCTCCTTTGTGGCTTACTAATCATTCACGAGACTGGCAGCAGTCAGTATTGCATTAAGAATTCTCAGGAAGTGCTCAGTTCCTAACAGTGCAAGGCTGGAAAATATATTGAGCAAACAAAGAATAACCTGAATTGAATTTTTGATGCACAAAGTCCTCTTTTTCAAAACTTACTCAACCACAACAAAATTTTTCCCTCCTATGAAGAACACAGTTACTACTGTAGTTTGCTGACCACCTTCCCTTCTATATTCAGAAAAGCCACATTCAAACTGCTTTCCAGGCTCTTCTTAACTTTTGTACTTCTTTTCTTCATTTTCAGTGAGTGAGTAGCACAGGCTAGTAGGGAAAGATCATTAAAAGAGAAAAAGACAACTGGTCACTTATGAACGTGAAGAGTATAAGGAAAAGCATAAAAGAGAGCTCACTGCCCTCAACCAGGAGACGTAGACCACACCTGGCCTTGGTCAGCCATGTCTAATTATGTGAAAAATGCAGATGCCCTCTGTTCTAAGGGTGCTTCCCAGCCCACATTTCCAATACAGGAACGCCACCATGACTGTGACATGTCTACCTGTTCGAGCCTCATCACTGATTCTCTACCTCTGTTCCTCCACAGGGACAGGTTTGTTTCCAGCCATCTATCAAGAGCAGGCAAAGCTACTGAGATAGATGTCGCTATGGTTTTTAGCAGCTCAGATTCACTCAGGGAAACTGCCAGGAGAACTGGTCTCACCTCTGATACCCAGTCTACAACTCAAGGAAAGAGATTAGACCTCATTACCTCCAACTTCCCACTGAACCCCAAAATACCGAGAACCTAGTGGCCCCATTCAACATGGAAACAGATTGAAAGATTAAAAAACATTGTTTCTGTAATCTCTGTCAGTTCTCATCTTTGGTTCAGCTTACTGTGTAAGTTACCAAAGACTTGGTATTCTTTGCTTAAGATGGAAGAGCAGACTTCAGGCTCCAGCTCAATTCACACCACAGGCTGCCTTGGGAAAGTGTTCTTATCCACATCTCATCCCAGGTGAACATAATGGATCACCACTCACCCGAAGAGACTCATGTCCTCCTGGAGCTAATAATAGTTCCACTCGGAAGGTGCTCAGAGTTGGGGGACCACATTCCTCCTATTCCCACAGCAGCATATGTTTCTAGCTCAAAAGTTCTGTTCTGGATGCTTCCACCGGAGCATTGTTGTGCCCTCACTCTCTGGAGGAGTGTCAGGGAAGCCTCACACATTTCAAAGGGAAGGAACTTAAATGACAAACAAAAGGACCAAGCCAACTGTGGTTTCTCCTTTCCTAGTTCTCAAGATGGGACAGTTTACATTTATCAGGATACCTTACAATAAAAATGAATCCCAAAGTCCCAGAAACTTGAATTTTTAAAATTTAAGTATGCAAAATGTGGGCTGGGCAACTCCCTTGTACCTTACAGCTGAGTCAGTCAGAGTGGGTTACCTCAGAGATCACCGAAGCGTGGGAACGGACATAAGGACAGGGCACACCAGCTACTCACCACCTCAGCCCAGAAATGACATGTCAGTTGCATTGATCAGAACTAGTCACATGACCTCAACATAGCTACAGGGAAATCTAAGAAATTTAGGGGATGCTGTGAGATATTTGAACAGCATAAATTCCCTTCCCTAGATGTTCCTAGCTATTGTATGTCCTACCTAAATGCATTCTAAAAGCTACATGGGAACAGTGGGGGTCTTCTTTACTTCTTGCTAATGAGACTTCTCTTTGGTCTTCCAGTTTGCTCTGCTTGGGCTTCATGTTGTCCTAGTGAGTTGATTATCCTAACCAGGGAAAAGCAAGAAAACAGGTGAGGGAACAGTTTCAGAGACTGTGACAGACCAACATTACTCCTCCTCCTAAGAGCTGCTTTTCATGTGTGTTGCCTGAGCTATTCTTCTAAGAAGCTTTTAATGACTGCCCCTGCTGAGAACTGAGAGCCAGTGCCTCTAACCAATTTTTGAATTTCCTAGAGGAAAGTAAGCGGAGCTGTAGGCCTCCGGGAGCTCACCTGGGCCCCTATTTTCTCCCAACAATTAGTATCTGTTTGTGCATTTGGGATTTCCTCGTCTTGTTGGTGGGTCTTCGCCTTGTGACATGGAAGATGAGCTCTGCCCCAGAGAGCTCAGGGACTAAGTCCATGAAGGGAGAGCCATGTCCCATTACCCCTCACCAGGTCACCAGGCAGTTGATTCTAGGTCCTGAGCAGCTCCAAGAAGCTGTTTCTCCCTTGAGGCTCCAGCAGTTAAGTGAGGTCCGCATACATGCCGTGGATGTTGGGAATGACAAGAGCGAGGGTGGAGGGTTTTAGAATTTCACACATTTCAAAGGGGAGAGGCTTAAATGACAAACAAAAAGAACCAAGCCAACTGTGGTGTCTCCTTTTTCAGATATTTCAGGTTAAGCCTTCATATTAAGTTTTCTGTTTTATAGAATTCAGTTACTTTATTTTATAGCAACTTATAATCATACACACACACACACACACACATACACACGCACATGCACGTGCACACACACCCTGAGCCAAGAGCCATGTTTGCTTTACCCACTGTGTTGATTCTGCACCTGCCAGAGAAAATAGCATCAAGACACAAGAAGAGACCAGATCAGTTTGGCCAGTAAAGGCACAATGCATCACAGTTAAACGAGGACTGTTTACTTGTTACACAGCAAGAGAAAGAAGTAGCTCTTGAAGATACCAGATCCTGGTTTTTCTTTTCCCATACACACGAAAGGACAATGCTCAAACTGCAACACAAGTTATGAGACTCAACAGAGACAAAAAGCAGGCTCAGGTATAGCTGAGGGTCCTGACAGAGGCAGGGCAGAAGGCCTCACACATTTGAAGAAAACAGGAGGCCGCAAGGAACTTTCACAGCAGCCTCCTGGGAGAGTGGAGAGACGGTCTCCAAAGCAGGGTCAGAAACATCTCTGCTAAGGCTCAACTCAACTGTGGGTCCAGCTTTGCCTGCATAGACAAGGTGGACAGGTGTAAAGGCTTCATGGTGCCCCTGTCTCCTTCCACTGCACACACAGGGTGCACAATGAGTATTTATGAAGGAATATGAACACACACACACACACACACACACACACACACACACATACAAAGACTATTTGAGAAGACAAGGGAAAGTTGTTGTATTCTGGCTTGTGAGCTTTAACCTGAATGTTTGATTACTGCATTCTGATGGAAAAGTCTGTCCTGTTCCTTGTGATGGTTAATGGGACCTGGAAACATCTGTCTCCTCACACCTTTCATACAGAGCTCAAGACAGCACACACACCCTGGGACACATCGGTGTTGCCCTGGAGAAGTATTAACACGCGCACAACTTGGCTTTTCTGGATGGTGACTCACTGTCCAGAGACTGGGGGGAGTGAGTAAGAAGGGTGCTTCCAAAGCCAGGCTTGCTGGCTTCATACCTGTATTCCTCTTCTCAGCTAGCTGTGCAATAATAGACAACAACTTAGGCTCCCTGAGCCTTGTATTAGTTATTCCAAATATAAGACTATTAGCATCTGTTATTTATAGTTTTGTGATTAAATGAAATAGGAAGGATACAACTTGTGGGGCAAGGCTGGTACACATTAAAAGTTCATAAGCACCAGTCACTGTGATTGGTGTTATGTCGCTGAACCCACCTCTTCCTGCTCGCTGCTGCAGCTGCACCAAGAAGAGACCCAACACAAGCACCTCTGAAGTCCAGCCCCGCCTGGAGACCCGTGAGCTTGTACTCCAGCCCTAGGGTAATCATCCCGAGGTTGGGGACACATAAGCACAAAAGCAATACTTCAAATATACCAAGTAAAGACCAGCAAGTTGCATTTTAATGCTACTGAGATTATTTTAAAATATTGTATTTTATAAGGATATTTTATAACATAGAGAAATGCTTATAGTGTTCTGAGTTTTAAAACTTGAATGAGTCCAATTTTCCAAAGAGCAGGAAAATAAAATCCATGTCTGAAAGTTTGTAGGCAGTGTGTATTTTCTTTTCTTTTGTGCCTAACACAAACAGTAGGGGGAAATAAATCAGGATATTAACCATGGATATTTTTACTGGGAAGAAATGAATTTCATTTTCTTTTTCATTTTTTATTTTAGAGAAAAAACAATAACAAAATAACAATGACAAAAACAAAACAAGAAAACAAAAACAATACAGAATTTCAAAACAATAGGAAATTAACAATGATTGTTGTATTACATACTGTTATCTTCAACAAAGTTGCTCAGAGTACCAGATGTAAGACCGCAAGATTGATCAAACCATTAAAGAGAATAAAACATAATTCTAAAAAACATTAAAAATGATACACAGCTTCACTAATCAAGACAATAGGAATTCAACAGTACTTGTTACATTGCATATTGTTGTCTTTAAACTAGTTGTTCAGATTACCAGATATCAGCATGGAGAATTGGTCCAAAAAATTTCAGCATTAGTTTCAAATTCTCTATAATAAACACATGCACTTTTAGAGCCATGATGCCTTTTATGATAAGTAAAATTACCTGCATTGGCGATATTTGGCAATACAGAAATGCAATCAGAACTTCTAGTCAAAATCTCCTCTCAGCCCACTTGGGGCTGCTTGGGCACAGTTTTCAGGAAGCTGGAGCCGCAGGGGAGGGTTTACATGAGTTGGTTGCAGTAGGACAGAGTCTGTTATTCCTCAGGTGCCACAAACAAAATTAACATGCTCCCAATTTATTCTTCATTCCGTGTAATTTTAGAGCAGAACATCAGGCCCAATTTATCAGGGTCTTTTTTATTACTGATTAGTGAGACATCCGATGATGATGAGAGGAGAAAACATCACGTGTGCGCTCACTCTGTGAGCAAAGGCTCTGTTTCGCTGAGAGAGCATTTCCTTTCTTCCCTCATCAAACGCAGCTCCAAGGTTTGTCTCTGTAATGCACAGATGCCAGATGCTCTCCCTGATTAGTATTTCAGGCTCAACTGTGACGGTCCCAGTCCCTGAACTGTGTATAATCATCCTCCAACATGAGAGCTCAGATCCCAGTCTCCATCCCAAGCTCCACAGTGGCCTCCCCATCCGACCTACACAGCTGCCAGTTGTGCAGACCATCACTTGGGAGGCTGTTTGCAGAGTCTCCTGTGGAATACCGGGTTGGTGTGACCATGTGTGCAAATAGCAGCTACATGGGGAGCAGAGCCAGGCACCCTGAGAATAAATCCCTCAGAATTCTCCCTCCATTTGTCAGTGCAGGGCCCCAGCAGCCATCAGTAATAAGCGCCCCTCCAAGGCTGGGCCGGAGTGAGATTCGGAGGCCTCCTCTAGGAACACACGCTGCCCTTACAGGAGCTGTTTCCCCCAAGTGTCACAGTCATCAGGGCTTCACACACATGCTTTGTCTTTCCCTGTGGGCATAAAGCCTCAGTTATAAACCAAACCTTCGTGTCTCCCCAAACTTCCTGTGTTGATGCCCAAGCCTAGCATGATAGCATTTGGAAAAAGGATCATCATGAAGATGGTTAGGATTAGAGGCGGCAATGCGTCTGAGGCCTGATGGGATTATCACCTTCCTGAGGAGACCCCAGAGAGCTTGCTGTCTCTCTCTGTATCATCTGAGGACAGCGAGAGGGTGACCTTTGGCAAGCAGGAAATGAGCTTCATGAGATGACAAACCAGCCAATGCCCTGATCTTAGACTTCTCAGGCTCCAGAACTCTGAGAAATAAACGCCTGGTATTTGAGTTGCACATTCTCGTGTTTTGTTATAGCATTTGCTATAGCGGCCTACGCTAAGTTACCCACCAACCTGAGGAAGATGAACAATAACACATCTCCAGTGGGAGGGGCACCCAGAGGGCTCCCCATCCTCTGACCCATCTGGCCACCATGTCCAGTCAGGTGCCCAGTGACAGTTCCTAGTCAGCCTGGGACCCAGAGAAAAGCCGCAAGTTCATCTCCTTATATTACACGCCTAAAGTATTTTACATATTCTGCTCTGCAGGTATCAAATATGACATGATGACTAATGGAAACCTTAAATAAATCATTAAGATGCATTCAGTGGATACAACAGATTGCATGCAATGATCCCAGGAATAACAGCATCCCACTTCCCCAGTTATGAGCCACAATGAACACACTGCAGTGACAGACCCGTGGGCTCTGCATCACCTTGCCAAGCAGCTCTTTACCTCAGCTGGCTTTTACAACAACTTTTACAACTTCAGTGGCAGAAGTTCTCATCACCCTCATTTTGCAGACCAAAAGTGAAGAAAGAAAAATTAGGTCAGCGCCCAATGTCATACAGCGATAAATGGCAAAGGCTGAAATCCCACCCAATTCTTGCTTATTCAAAAGTCAATGGCCTTCTTTACCCTCTCCTCCCTCCTCACAGAGAGCCAAAGTCACCCAAGGTCCTTTCTCTACACTTAAGCCATTACCTGTCTTCCTTTATCTGTTCAGACTTCTGTAATAAAATGCTGTCAGCCGGGCAGTTTATAAATAATAGAAAGTTATTTGTCACAGTTCTGGAGGGCAGGAAGTGCAAGAGAATGGTTCTGGAAGATTTAGGAACCACTTTCTGGTTCCTAAGTGGTACACTGGCTCTGGGTCCTCATGTATGGGAAGGGCATGGCAAGCCCATGGGTCCCTTTTATAAGAGCACCAAGCTCATCCTGTGGCCTTCACCCTCAAGACCACTTCCCACAGGCCACACCTCATGATACCATCAAACCAGGAGCCAATATTTCAGCACAGGAACAGGGACGCACATCTATTCACACCACACCACCACACTGACCTCCATTTTATCGTCCAAGTAAGCGTAGCGTCCCAAGTACCCTAGGCCAGGATCATGAGAGTGATCAAGGATCATCAGCGCAACCTCGCCGACTTTGCTCCTCAGATGTCAGTCACAGCGGCCCTAGAATTGCTGCTGGAGACAGAGGGCTCAGAGATGGCAGCTGGGGCACTGCTGATGGCGCCACCTCTCTCCTCAGCTGCACAAACTCGTGTATCTCCTATCCAGGCTCCACCGCCTCTCCAGGCCGGGAAGCTTGGAACTGACTCTTCCGTGTTCCCTGGAGCAGTGTGTTGGGAAAAACAATACAGGGCCTGGAGTAAGCCCTGGATTTCCCCTTTCCCTTCTGTGAAACTCAAGCAGGTCACCTATGTTCTATCTGTAAAGTGGGGTCCCAGCAATGCTTGCCCCAAGTAATTCTCAAGGGAAGGGACTAATCACAAGCAGCCAGCAGGACCCAGCACCAGGCAAATGCCCACCTGTTAGCTGGCATTTCCAGATGTTCATGGTGCACTCTGCTCTATTCTTCTTCTGGGAAAACGGTACGTTCCCATCACGGTTCCCGCCACTGTTGTGTCAATCTTCTGCCAGCTTCAACACAGATGCACAGAGACATCAGTCCCTTTAGCAAAGACTCACGAACTAAGGCAGGGGAGGGGGTTGTACATGTGCACACCCACGTGCCCCTGAAAGAGTTAAACAATGTTTAACCGACATCTCTGCCCTCTAGTTCTGTTGCCTTGCTCTTCTCCACCACTTCCTGCTTCGTGAGAGCCTGCCACACCCTAGAATCACGGAGAATCCAGGCTCCAAGAATCTCCAAGAATCTTAGGCTCTGAGAATCTCTGCCTTCCCTGCATATTCAGTGCTCACCATGCCCTTAAGTCACTTATTCCTGATCTTCATCCTTGTCTCTGGAATAAACCCAATAAACCAGGACATTGTCTGAGTGTGTTGGGAGGAGGACGGGTACTAGAACATGTCAAACCCATGGTAAAATTAGAGAGAGAAGGTTCAGGGTAGGGTAAATTCTGGGAATGCAGTTAAAAATTAGGGATGAAATGAAAGAGGTCTTGTTGCTGGTTTTGGACATTATTCAGGGAGTAGGTAAGAATTTCTGGGCACAAGTTCAACAATGTGCAAGATGCAAAATAATACTTATTTGTCACAACTACTTTTGTCCACCTCACTAAAATTTGAAATCCCAATCCTAATTGAGCTAATGGATAATTATTTTTTTTGTACAAATGATAAAATATCTGATCCATACAAAGAACAGTAGTCATGAACTGCACACCCTGCCCAACCTCTGCTCTCAGGTTAAAACTGGAACACAATTAGTGAGATGAAGCCTCCTTCACTACAGCCTCATCATCTTCCCCCACCCAGCGCTGGCCATTATCATTAGTATTCTAAATATTCTTTTATTTTCCTGCAGTTGCTTACCCCTATGTCATGCATTTGCATATGTGTATACTGCAAACATATAATTTCACCTAATAAATCAAATTTTGTTCCCTATTTGTTTGGCTTATTCCATTTGTCCTACTTTGACCCACCCATGTTGATAAGTGCAGCTCTAGTTCATGACTTTCTGCTGCTCTCTGACCTTCCATACAGTTGTGCATTCTCCTGTCACAGTTACTATGACACTGTCCAGTGTGAAGTTGTGATCAGCTTCCTTGTGCGTGCATCCCGGTCTACGGGCGCAAGTATTTCTCGGGGTATACACCTGGCAGTGAAGTGATTGAGTCACAGCGTACAAATATTTTTAACTGCAGTAGGTAACTCCAAGCTGTTTTCTTAAGCAGCTGTGGCAGTTTAGGTCCCTACCAGGTGAGACTTCCTGTTGTTTCTTCCCCTGTTAGGAAAGCTTTCAACTCTGACTTTTTGGAGCAGTCTACCCCGATGAAAACAATGGGTCACGATGCAGATGTAAGGTCAAGGCAAGGAGAAAGGTTGTTCTTTTTTGTGACTCACCTCAGCAAAGAGGCGGCCCTGGGCTCTGAAGTTCCGCAGCGGAGCTGGCGATTCTCCCCCTCCACTCCCCTCTGTCAGATATGACTTCTTCCCCTGTTGCTTTCTCTGTGCTGTTTGATCAGCATTCCCTTCCGGACACTGACCCTTCACCCTGATTCATTGTGTGTATAACACTCACCCCGAGCTGAACTTGAACTAACATTTCCTTGTTTTCTAGTCTGTCATCCGCGTCACCTCCTGGACTATCATCTGTACATTCCGGTCTCCATCAGCCAGTGATGTTACCAAGCACTAGAGATGGGTCTAGTGCAAGCTGAGACACAGTACATGTTTAAATACACACGCGGGATCTCTAAGAGTTAGTGAGAAAAAGAAAAATGGTAATTTTAAATGCATTGGATAATTTTGTACTATTGCATAATGAAATGTAAACATCTTAGATATATGGGCTAAATAAAATATATTGCTAAAATTAATTTCACTTGTTTCTGTTTACATGTTCTTCAGTGTGTGGTTTAAACTTGCAGATATGGTTCACATTCTCAACCATATTTGCAAAGGCTGTGAGCTCCCAGGAGCCTCCACTGCTGAAATTTCTTAACCTTACCTTAGCTCCTAAAACAGTCTGTCCTTGAAAATACTTGCCAAAAGCATTAAACAAGGAAGATTTAAATGTGAAATTGTTTTCTACAACAACTAGAACAGGGTGAAGCTTTTTTTGTATCTTTTTGAGATATGTCTCACTATGCTGTCACGCTGGCTTTGTAGCCCAGGCTGGTTTCAAACTCTTAACGATCCTCCTGCCTCAGCCTCCACAGTGCTGGGCTTACAGGCTTGTGCCACCACACCTGGATCCATGGATGAAGCTTTATCTTGGGTGTCTGCATTCAAGTGAAAAGTTAAATCGTCCCAAACACTATTTAAAATGGATTTATAATGGGAGTGGGGGACTCTTCTTCCAGTTCATTGTCCACTGTCCCTGGAACAGATGAAAGAAACTAAAACTAAGCGGCTTAATTGTCCTTGTTGAAAATGAGGGAATGGATTTCTTTCCATCAAAGCATTCAGTTAAGAAAACTCGTCATTTGTCACTTTCTAAGTACTTTCTCCCTTGACATGCATGTGCATCCTTCTGCGCACCAAACAGGCCATCTGCCAGCGTTGTGACTTCGCGGTATCCTCCCCAGGACCTGGAGAAAACAGCTCCTTGCAACACAGCCCTGGTAAGGAAGATGGCTCCTGTCCAAGGGCCAGAGCTGTTCAGGGAGGTGCAGCTCAGGTGGGGGGCAGGACTGTGAGGAACCTAATTTCCCCAGTCCCTCTCTCCAAAAGGCAAAACCATCTCCTGGGATAAAGACAGAATGTTTGTTTCTTCTATAGCCAAAGACAGCCAGTTAGGGAACAGACAGAGTTAACACTTGGCTGCCTGTTTTTATGGCCCTCTATGGCCAGGACAGTGAGCTTTCCACAGGGAACTTTTTGTTCACAGAAACGTGATGTTTCAGATGGCCAATAACTGCAGAAATATTGGAAGAAACTTTGTGAACTCTGTCCAGATCCTTCCTAGCCTCACGTCTAAGGTTCCAGGCCTGCACCCTTCCACCCCCAACTCAATCTTTGCTCTGCACCAGTGCAAAGGTCCTGCCAAGACCCCATCCTATCCCCCGCCCTTCAGACCATCAGATCTGGAAGATTAGCAGAAGTTGGCGGTGTTTGCCATGTGGTCTCCTTACCCTGCATGCACCTGTGTCCGGGAGCAGCACCTCAAGCTTTGCGATGCCACCTCAGAATCTGGGGCAACCCAGGCAAAATTCTGGGGTAGATGGATGACCTAGCCTACCCGAATGGCCTGTGGGGCACCTGACACCGCCGTTAAGAGAGACACAGCCGGGGGACTCTGTGTAGACTGCAGAGGACCTGGTGGGCCCTCAGTAATGGTGTGTATTCGAGCGTGGATGTGTGGGATACGGGGTGCCAGGTGGGGTCGCTGGGCCTCTTGGGTGTGTGCGAGGTCTGGGATGGACACGAGGGAGGGGCCCTCATCTCCCCAGGAACCTTCCGAGACGGGGCTGGGGAGCCAGCTGCTGCCTCCTCTCTTCTCTGTTGAGGGGCAAAACCCTGCCTGGCACCTGCCCTGATCAGCACGGAACCCTCACAGCGGGCGCGTCCTAAGAGGAGCCCACGTCTTCATTCCTGGAAGTGTGCTCGGAAACTCCCTGGAAATCCGGCCAAGAGAGAACCCCCGTGAGCAGGAGCGGCTGGCAGAAGGGTGGACGACACACAATGCTTCTCATTTCACTGCGCTTACTGGAGCAAACAAAACAAGCTGGATTTATGGCTCTCACGGCATCACGATAGTCTTAACTATTTTCTCAGCTCTGGAGAGAAATGCAAAGTTCCGGGATCATACTGCTCCCATCTAGTTTCGGTTAAAATGTCGCTATTCTGAGCTGCTGCTGCCCTCATTCTCTTGACAGGTGTCTGTTGAAAGAATTATCATCATCGTGCCAGAAAATGTGAGATGATGCTGAGATGGATAGCCAGTACTTACTGAAATTTAAAAAATAAGTCTCTGTTTCTTCCACATCTCCGCTCCTTCCCCTATCACCAGTAACTCAGACTGTTTATGAAGGAGGGCCAGGCGACTAGGCAGATAACTCACTTCCTGCCGAACCTGGACAGACCCAGCGCGGTATAGATGCGAGCTTCCCAAGCATGTAGGGAGATGCCTTGGCTGACCAGAATCATTAATTCCACTTTCAGAAGAGGAAACATTGGTAAAGTATGTAAATGATGTTTGGTGACTTGGTGAGAAGATAAATTGTCCAACAAAGGGGTCAGGACACAGCGACTTCATCTGTGTCTCTTTCTTCATTACTATATGCTGATCTGTGAGATGAAACCCAGGATCTTCAAATTGATCATGCATGTCAGAGACAGTGCACAAATTATGATAAATTACTCTCTACCTGCTACCACAAGATGCGGACTCATCTAATACAAACTTTGCTTCATTAAGGACTAAAAATGGAAGACTTTTCTGCCTGATTAACTTTTAGTTCACAAGAACACACACTGAGCATTTCTGCTGATGAAAGTTAATGAAAATCCTCAAATAATAGTCTCCCTCCATTTTTATAATCATTAAGAAACAAAATTAACACCCTTATATACATGTGGGGTGTGGCAGACTTGGCATTTCATTAGGAGATGAACAGCACCTTGAAGGTCTTTGGTATTCACTATCTATATAGCCTTGAGAAATCTTTTCATATCTCTCTCTGCGCTTTCACAGCTTTAACTATAATGGGCCTTACTCCTTATACCCAATAATAGTAATGATGTTTGGGGCTACTTGGACTTAGTGTGAAAGTCCATGGATATTTTTAAAGTACAATTTTTTAAAAATCAACATTATTGTGGGCAAAATATATCACTGGCTTCTTTTTTTACCATAATAATCACAATAACTTATAATTGCAGAGCACCATATGAAAGGCAGTGATTGTTGTGCTTTAGACATAAAAACTCATCTAAATGTAAATGAACAACAACGAAATGATGAGGTAGCTACTATTGTCCCATTTTACAGATTAGGATGCTAACATATGGGTTAAGTGACTTCTCTTGCCCAGATCATAAAATAACTTCCCTTGCCCAGATCATAAATCAAAGTGGCGAAGTCTAAATCCAGTCTACATAATCCCAGTGAAAAGTGCTGTACAGCTTGTCTGTAGTGAAGTATGTTATTAAATGAATACCAAATATGGATTAAAACAGAATGAATAAAATGCTTTGTTGTGTGTGGTTTTTTTTCATGATCAGCCCATAAGCATGAAACAGGTTCTTGTTTTTTGATCAGAGTATGTCCTATTTACCATGAGTAAACATATTCATGAGTATACAGGAAGATGGAGCACCTCAGGATCCACTCAGTATATTAATAAAAACGCCCTGCCATCCAGTCACCCAAACAGCATTCGGTCCTTCTGTACTGAGTATCTCTAAAACCAGGACCCCATAGATTTCAGCAGATAGACCAATACCTGGAGCCTCATCACCTGCAGAAAGAACGCACAAAGGTACACCAAAGTTCATGTGATGCCCACTGAGAAGAAAAGAAACAAGCTGAAGAGATTTACCTTAGAAATTCACTTAACTTGGCAAGGGATTTTGTTTGTAAGAAGCAAAACTTGCTTTGGCCAGCTGAGGCAAATAGGGCTTCTGTTAGGAAGATGTAAGAGTACAGTATATGTTATGGTTTGGGGCTTATTTTGCAAGGAAACAATATAATACAGGACACATATTTTATAAGATTGTGTATAATACTCGCCCAAAGAATGCTATACAAAAGAGTGCAGGAAATCTGTCCACACACTGACACCAAAGAAACTAGCCAAGGGCCTAGAACCCACAGAAATGTCCTGCATGAGTCCAGCTGAAGACCTAGAGCTCATAACAGTGCCCCCCACAAGTCCAACTGGAGGCCCAGAGCCCATAACAATATCTCATGCAGGCCTGTTTCACAGATTTGCACTGGGAAGGCCCAAAGGTCAGTGGTGGAAGCTAGAAAGTCTGTGCCAACAAGATGAAGAATCTGTGCTAACAGGTGGAGGGATCTGCACTGGAGCCAGAAAGTGATGCTCAGAAGACCAGTGCTCCCCCAAAAGGTACCATAGCCATCCTCAGCCACAGTTAGGTCCCAAGCTTTCCCGATGATCAAGATGGCTGAGTTCCCATCAGGGAAGCCAACGCAGCAAGCTTCTCCAAGAGACTGGCAGTGCACCATCTTCACCTTTGGAGCCAGGAATTGATGCTCAAAGTGAGGACCAGAACTCCCCCAAAGTGAACCAAAGCTATTCTCAGTGCCACAAGGTCCCAAGCTCCTTGAAGCATGAGCACAGCTGAGTTCATCAGGAAAGCCAGCATGACAAACTCCTCCAAAACAACCAATAGCTCCTTACAGCTTCTATCAGTTCCCAACAGCCTTTCCTCTGTTCCCAACAGCCTAGCTTCTTCTTCTCCAGCTCTGCCTCTTATTCTGCTGGCAACAGTCCCCGGGTGGGCCTCCCACACCCAGCACCATGCTTACTCAGTTCAGCTGGGGATTATAAGTTGACCACCAGTTGTCAATCCACTACTTCATGTGTTCTAAAAATTAAAATTCAAGCAGATTTCACAAGGCCCTAGATTTAGCAAATGACAACTCTCAAGAGAACAAACACGCATTCATGTTTCTGGAGTCTCCAGGTCTCTCCTCTGCTTCTCTCTGATTTGGTCTCCTTTTCTTACTGTGCAGAAGCACTGTTACTGATGCCATGATGTAAGACACCAGCACAGCTACCTCAGCCTGACTTTACCACATGCTTCTCCTTGCATTTGTCCAAGAGAATGAACAGGAATTTTGTGTCTCATATCCAGATTCCCAAGAAAGAGATTCTGGTGAGTCCAGCTCTGACCTAAACGTTCGCATTGATCTGATCATCTTACCTCTGATTCTGCATCCTTACCCCTGCCACCCGTTCAGCAAAGCATGAGGCAAAGACACTGAGAAAAGCCAGGCCCAAGAGGCAAGTGGAATAATTAAAAATAGTGCGTTGCTAGTGCGCAACACCATGCTTCCATGTTTCTGACTGTACAGGGTCTTGGGTAATGTAAAGTGTGGTACACAATAAGTGAAATTTAAAACCACTCCATGGAATTTCAGGTACTTAAAGACTCAACTATAAAATTCTATCCTTATTTATCCCGAGTATGGCTGCTGGCCAGTCATCTGAACATGGTGTCATCTACATGAAAGAAGTTGGTCAGAAACTTCAGAAATGCATTCGAATTTTGTGCTTATTCCACCTAAAGAGAGGAGAACAAAAGAATTATTGAGCTGATCATAGGCTTCTCTTACATCCCAGAAATTTAAGTAATATGATGGGTATGGAAATATCGACTTGTTCAAGAGTTTAAGACAAGATGACAGGTATTTATTGTTCTCCTGTCATGTCTGTTCACAATATCCCCCAAAGATGTTCAGTTAACATCAATAATAAAATCAAGTTAATTTTAAAAAGATACTATGCCCAATTAAATTACTCCTTGAAATCTCAAGAGGCCTAGAGTCCCAATACATGAGTCCCCAGCTGTACAAGGAAGAGTTGGACTAAGCTGCTGGGAGATGAGGGGCGATCAGTGAAGCATTTCTCCAGGTTCTCAGGATCCACAAGGATGAAAGTGCTCAGAAAACTAACTCTTAACATAGACCAGAGATTTGTAGGTGGTGGAGTTGAAAGATTAAATAGTGTGGAAAACATTGAGAGAGAAATCCAATTCTCTCAGATTTGTATCTATAGAGTTTATGTATTCATCATTATTTCAGCAAAATCCTCTGGGCTCCCCTCCCCATGCATACAGAATACATACGATTGGCTCAGGAGGGCCGCTTTGGATAACCTGCTATGCAGCCCTGGGTGTTAATGTGCATCTTGGGGAAACAAGCTCACAGCTTGGTACAGGGCGAACAATTCTCTTGACTCTGAAATTTATTACAACCTGCATGCATCAAATCTTTCCTTGGGTATATAAACGTATCTCCCTTGGACCCAAGGAACTCTGAACATCGCAGGATATAGGTAGAAAAATGGCAAACATAAACCGTGCCATTTGTCTTTGTGAAAAGTGACGCACCAGAGAAGACTTGATGCGGTGCTCTTAACAAGTCCATTTGGGTTTTAAAAATGAAAAACAATGCACAGGAATACAAATAATTTAATCACATGACTAACATCATTTTCAGTTTAGCCCATTGCAGTTTATTGGACTAATTCAGTCTGTAGTAATCACATCTCTAAATACTAATATCTGTGTCATCATGTAGATAATAAACACATCACTGAGGCCTTCAAAGAAGTTCTTTCATGCACATATCTTAATAGTTACCAAATACATTTTCATTTTTCTGCCTGAAAGTAGGGGAGAAATCTGGTCTGGATGCAGAGATATTTCCTTTACAAACAATCATAAAATCATGGTCATGGAATGTCTACCCCTATAGTGCAAAGACACACATCTCTTAGGCCTGAAATTATTTGTATTTGCTTTTTTTCTTTCTGTTTATCCTAAATAGATTTTCAGGTTGTTATAAATGGCCTGCTGTTAAATGTGCAGAGAGTCCACCTTGTTACAGAATGCCAAGCTGAATGACATTATTAAAATTGTGCTGATATAAATTACCGTAGCAACCAACACGTAAATTCCTACCCCAATTTATCCTTTGGATACTTAAATCTTTTTACATCTCTTGAAATCTCAGGAACAATGCAAGTCAAACATTTAGCTGTGGAGGTCCAGACACCTTTCTGCTCTGAATGATACTGAACCATTGGGAATGGTCCGTAATGAATGACGTGGGTCATATCTTTTGAACTGAAAAATCTTATAAGATGTGAATGTGTGCACAATAACTTCACCTGTGTAGCCTATTTCTGTGTCTATTATAAATGGCTTATGTACTGAGAATTGATTATATGAAAAGTCTCCACCACACAAAATGTTCTTTTTCTCTTGTAAATTTGATTGTCTTATCCATAACAATGACATATTTGTCTCCTAGTAATTAATGCATGAATCTAAGCAAAGTGTGAAGACAGACATCAAAAAAGGATATAACACTAGCACCATGGACAAAATATATAACCAAAATTATATGAGAAAAATATATGAGACTCCAGGAGAATATGCTTTATCTTGTCCTTGTTTGACAGGCACATAAATCTTTTTTCTTCTCTCATCCAAAACCAAGAGTTAAAAATAAGATGTGGCACCTGTGTTCTTAAACACTGTTTTATGATGACAACGGTTTTCCAGGGAACAGTGTATTTTTAGCACACTGTGCCATCCCTTAAAACTACAGTAAACTTAGGAAGATCTAGGTTTGCTTCCAACTGCACTGCTTTCTGTAGAGCACGTCCTGAGCTCAGTTTTCTGTATATAATTGTGCACAAGGTCACAATACAAATCAATCTTTTTTGTCATCCTTTCACCATAATTTACTCTGCTTCATCTTTCCAAATGTAGAACCAGAAGCTCAAAATGCCACTCTTGATCCCACACACACAAACAGCACTGAATCTCTAGGCATCGGCTTAGGAGACAAAACAATCTTACTTCCACTAATTTTTACAAGAAAAACTTTAAAGTGATAGGCTGCATTAATGATCCATTCATTCATTTACCAAAATTTTGAGTTCTTAATACATTTCAGCAATCTTGTAGACATCAGGGCTGCAAAAGGAGAAACCCCAATTTCTACCCCTAAGGAGCTCACGTTCATTTAGAGAGAGCAATAAGGGAAATATGGAAATTAGGCATGAGGATGTTGTGTAATTCAGGTGCAGGTATAATGTGGCTTGGAGCAGGTCGTGTGGATGTCATAATAAAATGATCACGTCTCAGTTTTTTAAAGGCAGAGCTGAGAGGAGTTACTGACACATCTGTTGGCTATAAGGAAAAGAAACCAAGGACAAAGATTTTGGCTTGCATGAGTATGTGAGTGATGGTGCCGTTTAAAGGAAGAAATGATAGCTGTAGTAGATGCCACTGGGAAAATAAGGATTAATTTAGGGTGTGCTCAATTTGAGAAACATTTCGTACATCCAGTGGAAGACCTCAGGTAGAAATTTGGATATATGAATCAACAAAGGGAAGACCCAACCTGGAGATACACACCTAAGAAGCATTGGTGTGATGATATTCCAAGGCAATGAAATTTCCTAGGGAGGAAATACAAGATGAGAAGATGTCCAAGACTGAGTCTCAGGGCTCTGTGAGATTCAGAACAGAGACAATGAAGAGAAAAACATAAAAGAGATGAAGAAATATTCAAAATGTGGCAAGAAAGTGGGATTGAAGAAATGTGGCTGACGGTTTTAACAGGATGCGTTGTCATAGTCCTGGTGCAGATGGGTGAGTTTGACAACACAAGAACAAACCAACAGGCTGGGTTATGGTATCATCTATGCAAATCACTGCTGTGGCTTGAATGTCCCCTCCCAAACCGCGCTGAAATCTAATTGCCACTGCCACAGGATGCGGAAGTGGGACTTTTAGGAGGGGATGAGGTTATGAGGGTGGAACCCTGGTGAGTGGATCAGAGCTGTTATCTGGAGAATGGACTGGTTATTCAAGAATGGCTTGGTGACAAAGGGAGCTCTCTCTTGCACAGGTTCTCCGCCTGTGGCTCTTTCTGACTCATGCCCGCTAGCTTGCCTTCCGCCTCATTATGGTGCAACCAGATGACTCAGCAGATGCACCCCCATTGTTGGGCTTCTCAACCTCCAAAATCATGAGTAAAGAAATTTCTATGGTTTACAATTTAACCAGACTGTTGCCTTCTGCTATAGCATCAGAAAACGAACTAAGACATAACCATACTCTCCATAATGAGTTACTGAAGGGTGGCAAACATCAAAAATACAAAGGCAACAGCAAGTAATAAGATCTCTGATATATAAGCTCCCTTTATGGCTCAGTCCTATAAAATTGTAAATTTTAGGCAAACTGATCCTTCTATAATTTTGATTCATGTATTTTAAATCACATGCTTGGCAAGTAGTCTAGGTATTGATTTATTTTTTAAATTAAGTTGTAGAAAAGTTCTAATTTGTTAGTAAACACATATTCCCTTTCACATACTGGATTTCTCAAAATTAATCCTCCTAGAAAAACTGTCCACATAAGAAAGACAATATAGATCCTCCTTAAAAACTTCCAAGTTTTGTACAACAAAAAAATCCATGAAATATTTTATTAAAATTTGACATTTTACACTTTACCAAGTATGGAACAAAAGATCTTTAAAAAGTCCTACGTTATTTTTGCGCCTAACAGTGAGTGTACTATACTGAGAAAACCTGCAATTATGTTTATGAGTTGTTTTCCAGCTTCTTCAAGTATGGGTCACAAATATGGTTCTAACAGTGAGGAAGAATGACAAGTCAATCTTTAAGATCTCAAAGGGAAAACAGAAAACAAAAAGATAACCTGACTTTGGCTTTTAAAAACCTAATGTTCACCTGTAATCTCAGCACATGGGAGGCTGAGGCAGGAGGATCATTGCAAGTTTCCGACCAGCCTGGGATACAAAATGAGTTCAAGGCCAGTCTGAACCACATAGCAAGACCCTGTCTCAAAAAGACCGAAAAAATAAAAGCCTAATGTTGACCCTGAAATGCCAGATTCACAAGCAAACAGCAACAATAAAAGATTACAGCAGCAAGCTACAACTTCACCCTATATCATTAAAATTTCTGAAATAGGCAACAGTTTTTTTTTTCTTTTTCCACTCAATCTGTAGTATCTTCTTTCTGTTTTTCCCGTTTGGGGGTTGTAGGTAGTTCAAGGCTTGCCCACTGCACAGGCTCAGCTTTTCTCATGGATATCTCAATCTTTGTAGCAGTCATGGTTACAGAACTTCGCTTTACATCAATCACGCCCCATAATTTCACGTTTTGATGAAATTCTTTCCTTCAGATACAATGTGCACATTTAATGCAGTATTGTTTGCTTGTACTCGACTGAGGTCAGGAAGTGAATTCTTAGCATATATGGAATGGTGACTTCACCCCCAGTCTGATGCCAGTCATGTCTACGTGGAGCAGCTTTTTTCCCAGCATCCTTTTCAGTCCACATGTGTTTCCCTGTTGTGCAGCCTTCTTGGGCTAAGAACGTATTAAAATCAGGGGTTTTTCTCTGCAACAACTCCAATATTTCATCCCCTCATGGAAAATAGGTACTCCAGAAGGATATACGCAGACTTCTTCTAGACTCTGTGGACCCTGGTATGTCTCCAAACGTCCTCCATTTTTACATGCGTTCCCAATCTTAATCTCATCACTGTCTTCTTTATCTTCTTCATTCCCTGATGACAGTTTAAGTTTATCCTGTGCTTGTTTTAGGGAGGCAGATATTCTTAACTCCAAACTTCTTATTAGTTCATCCAGGCTTGGTCTGTTTAGGACTGCTGCTGGTTTTGGCACTTGAATGATATGTTCCTGAAACCTGGGTTTCAAGTCCAATAGTTCTTTCTTCTCAGTAATCTTGACTTCTGGCTTGACTGGCTTGCATGGTTTCTCACTATTATGCCTCCCTTTTGTACAGCCTACAGTACTTAAGAAGTCAGAAAAATCAGTTCTTTTACAGCAATACCAACCCTGTGATCCCAGCCCTTGGAGGCTGAGGCGGGAGGATCGCCATGAGTTTGAGGCCAGCCTGGTTACAGGGTGAATTCAAGACCAGCCTGAACTATTATGCAAGACCCTCCACAAGCATTTGCAAGAAGGCTAAAAAGATGTGAGGAGTCGTATCTCAAACTGTCCTACTGAATGTTGATTTCCTCGCTCAGAACTAAGCAGAAAAATAAGCTTGTTATTTGCTCTACAACTTTGCTTAGATTTGATCACACATCCATTAAATGCCAAGAGTCCAACTGCTCTCCAGAAGGTGTAACTTTAGCGCATCATGAAAGACCAGAACGCCAGGATGGCATGCACAAGCATCAGTGGAGGTGGTCTCGGGATCAGAGCTCTGGCCGCAGACCCGGTTGTAACACAGCTGCGCCATTTCCTTCTCACACCGACGCAGGCACAGGCAGCACACCGGGAGCCGCAGGACTACACGACTGTTCTAAGAATTTTGATCATGAAACTTGGAATTCGATGAATCTCCACACAGGGAATTATGAAACCCCGACCAGAACTGGTAATATCTGCCTCCATCCCGTGATACAGCGACAAGATCCAGAATGGGATAGTTGCTGGTACATCTGAGAAGATGGACAGTGACTGTACAACTGAGAGCATGACAGGGAAATCATGTCACTTGTAGACAGCACCACCTAGATCTCTGATTTCTGCACACAACAGAAGAAAAATAGAAAATCTGATGTGCACATGAAGAGGTCCCCATTTACCCACCAGAAAGCCAGACCCTGAAGCACCTAGCAGGGATGACTCAGCAGTGACCTCTTAGGCAGAGAGGTACACACCAGGGCTTCCCAGGTGAGGCTAGAATGAATTTGTCATCATAAAGAACATGTCCCCCTTCCAAAGACCTGGTCCTACATCTTTCTCCAGAATTTACATAAATATAACCAAAGAAAAATGAGGGGGTCTTAATATTTACTAAGAGTATGTGCTTGCCAAGGGTGGGAAGAGAGGCTCAAGGAAGATAGAAAGGTCATTAGAAAGGGAATTATATTCCAAACAGACCTGAGACTTTAAACTACCATAGGGTTGTGTGTGCCTCGAAGACTGGATTAGCGATGTTCGTTTTGGTGGTGGCTTACTTTGTCTCGTTTGAAGTGGTAGCGTGACAAGCCAGTAGGGCCTGTATTGCTTCCTGTACATCCTTGGGCGCATTACTTAACCTTTATGAGTCCTATTTCCCTCATTGTCAAACTGGATGAGAAAAATATTGCGAACCTCCTGGGAGTTAGTATGAAAATGTATGCAAAATGCTTGGGCTAGTGTCTAGAGGCATAAAGAGAATAGGCAGACAGAGGGAATTACAATTATTACTCCTATTTCTCTCAATATTATCATGCCTAAGTGGAATCCATGTGAGTTCAAGGTTTAGTGCCCATATTGATTTCTTATTACCATTATAAAATAGCTACAAACTGATTAAAAAACATGAATTATTTCTGAGTTCTAGGGGTCAGAGTCTCAAAATAAAGCTTACTGAATGTTATAGACTTAAATTATGTTTTCTCCCTAAAATTTATAAATTAAAATCTTAACCCCCAAAGTGATGATACTGGGGGGAGATTGGGAGATGATCACATTATAGGAACCACCTTAATGAATAAGATTAATACTCTTAAAAAAGAGACTACCAAGGGTTCCCTAGCCTTCTTTCTACCATGAAAAAAATACAAGGGCAAGTCTTTAACCTCGAAGAAGGTCTTTGCCACAACCAGAGCATGCCAGTCCTTAGGTCTCACACTTTCAACCTCCAAGACTATGAGCAATAAAATTCTGGTGTTTATAAGTCATCCTGTACATATTTCTTTAGCAGCCTTACCTAAGGGACATCAAGGTCTGGGAAGACTGTATTCCTTCCGGGTGCTGTAGAACTGCAATCTGTTTCTTACTTCTCCAGCTTCTAAAGGCTGTCTGCATCCCTTGGCTCATGGCCACTTCCTACTCTTTCCATCTTCAAAGCTGGAAGTGTAGCATCTTTGACTCTGCCCCCACCACTACCTTCATTACATATCCTGTGTGACTCTGACTCATGTGTTTCTATTTATAGGGTCTCTTGTGATTACATTGGGACCACAATTTCCTCATTTTAATATTCTTTGCTTAGTCACATCTACAAAGTCCCTTCTGTGATGCAAAGTAACCATACTGGGCACTTTTCCATTGCTGGGACAAACTATGGGACCCTTTAACTTAAAGGCAGAGAAATTTATGTCAGCTCACGGTTTCAGGGGTCTCAGTCTCTGATCAGTGGGCTCTAGGGTGCAGTGCAGGGCCTGACAGAGGAAGGCTGCTCACAGCATGGTGGCCAGGAAGCGGTGAGAAAGCGGAGCCAGGCACAAAGTCACCCCATCTAGGCCACACTTCCACCCAGGCCCCCACCTCACAGCACGCTCTGCTGCTGGACCCACGGGTGCGTGAACCCCTCGATGCTACAGTGCCCTCATGAGCCAGTCACCTGCCAGGCACAGAGGCTTTCAGGAGATAAATTAGTGGCTTAGATTTAATCCATAGGTAATGGATTCAGTTTTGGGGGATTAGGGTGTAGGCACCCTGAGGAAGCCATTATTCTACCTACCACAGTAACAGACTAAAAGAGAGAGAGAGAGCATAAACCAAGACTAAAAAAGAACCAGAAGCTGGATCCAGCATTGCCCCTTCCCCCACCTTTCAGTTTACTCTACAACCCAGTGACCTTCAGAAAGACAAGTCATAAGGGTCTTCAGTCCATTATGGCTCTGAGCCTTGCACTGGGGCACCGCATAGAGATGATTCCAGTCTTCTTATGCATCATTTCTGTTTTGTCCTTTAAATAAACATATGTCTAAACTCCTACCTAAGGTATCATCATCTGTACTGATAATGAGACTCTATAGTTTAGGAAGAAAAAAGCAGATGGGAAATAATAGGGTTCCTATCTCTGTGGGCATGGGAAAATTTGCTGCTGTACATCACGGTCCACAAGATCCCATGGATTCTAATTGTACCTTGTTTGTGCTGTGGTTAGTTGACCAGTGATGGAAAAAAACTGCTGGAAGTAGAAAGAAAAGTCTCTTTAGAAAATCTGAAGAGACCAATAACAAGGAGATTAAATGGACAATCAAAAACTTCCTCACTGAAAAGCCCAATACCAAAGATCTTCACTGGTGAATTCTAATGAAAGTTAAACATGTTAATAGCAGTACTTTTCAGATGCCTTGAAAAATTGAATAGGTAATGCTTTCAAACATTTTATGAGGCTGACATTATTATGATACCAAAGACAAAGACATTATAGGTCTGCATATTGATGAATACAAATTTAAAAATCTCAGGAAGGTGCCAACAAACAAAATTCAACAATAATTAAAAGAATCATTCACTACGGCCAAGTGGGTTGTAGCCCTGTGATATAGACATCCTTTGATGGACACCAACCAATCACTGTGGTAAATCCCATTGACAGAATGAAGGATAAAAACCCCATCATCTTCTCAAAAGAGGCAGAGAAAGTATTTGATAAAATACTTCAAAATTATCTCATGAAAAATATTATTAAAACTCTTAAGGAATAGGTATGGAAGGAATTCACCTGACATAATAAAGGTTATGCATGCAAAGCCCACAACAAACACCATACAGAAAAAAATACTTTTTCTCTGATTTCCAGAACAAGGTGAGATACTAATTATTCTTCACTGAAAAAAAGAAAGCAAAATTTCATAACCAAATAATAAAAGAATAAGAACAGTTGATTCACTGTGCATCATTATCTTCAAAGTAATTAATACAAGACATAAACCAAAAAGATTCCTATGCAAAAGAAACAGATAATAACTTTCTTTTCAACAAACAAAGATAATAGTATAAATACTACAAATTAAAAATATATTTAAATATTTTTAAACAGCAGAATATGTAATTTGGAGAAGTATTTGAATGTCTCCCTGTTTACCTCTTTCATTTTGTTCTATATTTGTGTGTGTGGTTTCTCAGATAAGAGACACGATGTGGTATGTGAGCTTGTGTGTCTGACTTCTTTCACTTAACATTGGGTTGTCATGTAGCCTGTATCACCAACAAGTGCCTCAGGTTTACTTTCTTTATATCCGTGTAGTATTTACTGTGTGTAAATACCATACTCCTCTCATTCATCTGTTCATGGCCATATAAGTTGTTTCTAGGATCTCCCTACTACAAATTGTGTTGCTGTAAACACTGGTGTGCATGGATCCCTATACCAGTTCTTGCCCATTCTATTCACCATAGTAGTAGAAGCCCTGGCCAAGGCAAGGACTTAAAAAAGGAAAGAAAAGAAAAGAAAAAGATCCAAATCAAAAGGAATAAGTAAATTTGACCTGTCTTAACGATGAAATGATCTGGTATGTTTAAAAAAAACACTTCTAATGAGCTCGCTTGGAAAACATTTGCTGGAACAAAAACATTTTAGTAAATTTACAGGATGGCAAATCAACAGCACTTCCATGTCTATATCCCAAAGTTAACTATCTCAAGAGAAAATTGAGAAAAGCAATCCACTTACAATACCATCAAAAAAGGATAAATGGAACAGGCAGTTAAAAAATATTGCACACTGAGAGCTACAAAACATTGATAAAAGAAATTACTGCAGACCTTTCTCATTTACAAAGAAGGGAGAAATACTTCATCCAGAGTGATTCTCTGAAGATTTTACGAAAACACACACAGGGGACTTAGATTCTGAAGATACATGCAGTGCATAACTAATGTCAGCTATTATCCCAAACCAGGCCTTTTCCACCCCCACCCCACATCACCACCTCCCTGAAAGATGAGAAGGGGACTCAGGACTTTTAGCCTTGATGAGACAGGAGTCCAAGAGCTTAGAAACCATCTTACTCAAAATCCCTACCATGTGTGTGCACATATGAGAATCTATTACTACCCAGACTCTGTAGGATTTTATATAACACAGAGCTTCTGCAATCGAACGATATTTTTGGAAATCTAATCATGTTTCAGGTTAGGGGAAAGGTTTCTACTTTTCTCCATTGTAGGTCAGTTCAATCATAACACTTCAGTAAGCAGACACAAAGCCTATCACAGGACAACGTCTTCCTCCCCTTCATAGAAGTTCCCCCGAAAATTCTTCAAGCAAACATGGAAACATAGGGGGAAAACAAGGAACTGCCTGTAGCTTCTGATGTGAGTCTCTTTTGAGATAGCTTTTGCCCATAGGTGAGAAGCAGAGGAAAATGCACGTCTTCTAGGAAAAACAGCTTTTGTCTTCACGAAAAGATCAAGGTCTATGGCTGGAACGCAGCAGATAGCCTCTGCCAGAGGGCTGGGACAGGTACTCCTCAGGTCGGTAGCCTGCAGGGCTCTAACGAGCTTTTGTGACCCAGCAACGGGTGGGACTCAAAGTGGAGGACTGCAGTTGGGGCATGATCATGCACATTTCCCTTTTGATATGGTGTGAAAGGGGAGGTGCTTTCCCTGCCATTCCGATGGGCCACTTAGCACCTGAGGTCTGGCACCAGAATCCAGAACAGTGACCCCCCGACCCCCGCTTGATCTCCGCATGAATAATGGCTGCATACACACTGCCTCCTAGAGAAGGAGGATAAATTTGAATCTGTGACGTGTATGGTAGTGGTAAGTGCTGAATAGGTAAGAAAGCCTCTCTGTCAAGGCTAGAGTGGGCACTGGAGCCTCAGTTTTCATTGGGTCTGCAGGGAAATCACGCTTCCCTTCTCATCCCAGGGCATGGACATTCCAGGAGGTGGAAAACCAAAACTGTAATGGCAAATGCCGGCACCCAGGGAGAGGACCCAAGCGCGGAGAGTGAGTGTGGAAGGAGGGCCCCCCGCCTGCAAACATCAATATCCAACTGCTCACAGCTGGACAGGGGAAGAGAAACGTCTCCTGCCTGGGAACGGTGATAGAATTAATAGAAACTGAAGGGCTGCTGTAATAACTCCAGAGAAAGGATGTGGAGACACAAACGCTTCCAGGAACCGAGGCAGAAACTGATCAGTGCAGGCGTTTGGACAGATCTGGGCCTTCCTTTGCCAACAACTGTCTGCAGAAAATGTGGGTACTTCCCCATACCTGAGTCCCTAGAGCTTCCTCCCCTGAGGCCTGTTTTCCAGACTTTTTGTTGATTTTTGAAGCCCTGTGATGTTCTTGACACTACATTGGTTATTGCTTAAGAGATCCAGAGGTGATTGTGTTGTTTGGACCAGAGCTCTAATGCTAAAGCACCTGGTCGAAATAAATATCCATCCATCACCTGGTCGAAATAAATATCTCTCCAGCCCTCAGTGCTCATCAGACATTTCCAGGCTTAAAGGCCTCCTGGTATTTGTCTTAGTTACTTTTCTCATTGCCGAAAAAAATACCCAACACCCAAAGCTAAAAGGCTTACTTAGCTCACAGTTTGTAGAGCTTCTGGTCCATAATTGACTGGCTCTATGACAGGCTGGAACCTGGCAGAGGAGCAACAGTTCATGGCAGCAGAAGACAACAAAAACAATGAGAGAGAGAAGGGTGACACAAGCCTCTTTCTGTCTCTTATACTGTATCTAGTCTACCAGGATTACAGTGGTGCCAACCCAATCACTCACCCTTAATCCTAGTATTGAACTAGTAATCAATCACACACTAAATTCAGCCACCTCCAAAAAGAGCCTACCCTGCCCCGTGACTGCCTGAGACTTTGGGGGACAACTAGACACAAACCATAACTGTATTCTAGGAAACTGAGTATCAGCTTGCTACTAAAATAGCACTAAAGCCCTGGAAAACAGACACAAAAACAGCACAGAAGCCAGCGTGTTGGGCTGGGGATATAGCTCAGTTGAATAAGCGCTTGCCTGGCAAGTGCAAGGTCCTGAGTTCGATCCCTGGTACCACAAAAAAAAAAAAAAAAAAAAGAAGCCATCATGTTGTATTCTGGCAACGGGGATGAATTGACACTGTCTGTGTCCGAGAGGGAGGCTCCATGATAGGAGTTCCACGGTCCCAGTTCTCACTGGCTGAGGTGTGGCTCCATCTCTTTTGGAGCCAGGATTAGCCGCCACTATGCAGGAGCAAATGCCACATGGCCAAAGACAATGCCTTGGTCCCTTCTGTGCTAGAGATGACAGTGACCTTAACGCAAGGTCTCACTGTGATGACTGCACATCCATTTGATCCTAAGCAAATTACCCAACCTTCCTCACCCTCAGTGATTTACCTGTACATGAAGGTCTGTGACGCATGCTCCTTCACACAGGAACTCCAAATACTAAAGGTGATTAAAGTGCAGAGTTTCTTACCTGTCTAATAAATGCTCAGTCAACAGCAGGCATTAATATTATTCTGATTATCATTATTAAAGAGCAGCATAGAGTGATGGTAAAAACATAGGATCTGAGGTTAGATTTCTCACACCCAAATCCTGAGTCTTCTCCCTCTTATAAACTCAGGAGCCTGGTTGTGATGCTTCACCACTCTGAGTCTTGGTTACCACATATGCGATCCAACAGTCCAACAATCCAAGCCCTACTGCCCAACAATCCAAAAGGTACACACAGAAATCTTGCATGTATGGTCATAGACATTGCCTTGAAATAACCAGAAACCAGAAAGAACCCAAATACCTTCCAAAGAGTGAAAAGATAAACTGAAGTGCCCACCCGGGAAAGGATACTTGTTCAACAAGGAAAAGGACACAGCCATCAATACATGAACAAGTTGAATGGAACGAAAGAATATTATGTTGAGGGGAGGGGGAGCTAATTGAGCAGGTTACAAATTGTCTAATTCAAACCTCCAAACTGTAGTGATGGAGGACAGGAGATGTTAACTGTGCAGTAGAATGAAGGAGATTTCATTTGAGCGGGGTAGGAATACTGTTTCTTGTTTGTGGAGGTTAAATGTATCTATATATGTGCTAAAGTCTAATACACTTATTCATCACAGAGCAGAGTGCGTGTAAAAAATGATGAAACCCAAATAAAGTATAAAAGATAACTTAATACTACTGTACCAGTGTTACTGCCGCTCTGTGATAATTGTACTGTGGCTATGATGAGATAAATTAATAAATGAGGGGCAAGCATAGAAGCTCCCATGCTACAGCAATTCCAAATAATTGATGGAGATACTGTGCCATCAAGGAGAGAGAAGAGTCCCTCTCTCCTTGGATGTAGCTGCACAGAGTGACTTCCTTCCAAGGTACACACAGAGTGGACCAGGAAGAAAGAATGTCCCTTGAAGTGGAGAACCCTGATCATTGCTACCCGGCCAGGCCATCCAAGTCAGTATCAATTCTGCATCAGTGAGCGCCTCCATGCCCTGGTTATCATGGTAAGAGACCAGACAAATTCCAGTAGTGGCCCATCCTCCAAAACACTTCATGAATACCCTCAAAAATGTCAGAATGATTGAAAATAAGCAAAATCTGAAGTACTACCACAGACAAGAGGAATGTAAGGGGACCTGACAAGTATGTGAAATGTGGTATCCCAGATGGGGTCAGGGAAGAGAAGAGTCCAGTACATAAAAACAAGGAAACCTGAACAAATGCCGGGCTTCAGCTGATAGTAGAGCAGCTATCTGTTCACTGATGGTAACACACAGACAAATGCAAGACGTTAATTAACAGTGGGAGGAACTGTGTGCGGGATATGTGGGAACTCGCTGTCTCCACGAGTTTTTGGAACTCTAAAACCCTTCTAAAAATGCCCTCTCATAGGGTTACAGAGAAGCTTATGGGAACTATTGACCCCAAGTGTTTAAAACAGCGACAGCACTCAATGGATACTAACTACTAGTATTAACTGCCTTTAGTCCGGTGATTGTAAAGCAATCAAAGGTGTTACAGGCACATGCAGCCCGGCTTGGACAGGCATCTGACATCCATGCTTTGTTCTGAAGGAGACGATACCAAGGAAGTCCAGGGTGTCTGGAGCTGGGCAGAGGGCAGCATTGCTGAGGATGGCACTCCGAGGTAGAGATGGAGGAGGGGAAGAGGAAGAGCCAGCAATCAAGACTTAGGCACAATTTCGTAAAATTTGACTAAGCACCTACACCTTTGAGCACGCTTCTCCACTTCTTGTGTAAGCCCAGAACTCTGGACTTTGCAGCAGGGATGATCTGGGAGAAAGCAGGGACAGGACTGAGGCGTGGCATGCAAGGGGTGCAAGAGGCTTCTCCTGCTGTCCAATGGTTGCACATCAGTTGCTGACAGATACCAGGTTTTGGTGGTGTTGTCATTCGTAGATTATTTTTATTGTATAGTATTATATTTTTTAGTTTTTTTTGTTTTTTTAAGATAAAGAAATGAAAACATATTAACAAACACACATACATTTACAAAATAACAGAAAAACAATACAAGAAATACAGAATTTCACAGAAAGCTGAATCTCCTCTGGGGTGTAAAGACCCTCACCGGCCTGAGGAATAGAACCTCCTGGTTTGATAAGTCCTGCTCCTTGGAAGGACTTGCAGCAGTGACTTGGCCTCTTCCTCTGTCTCCTTAGCGTCTCAGTCCTGGAGTGCTGTGCTTCCAGGACCTCACCCAGTTTAGGGACACATCGGGATTTCAGCAGTAGTGCCTCTCATAAGACAATGATATTTTGTTTATCCTTCACGATCTCCATCTTCCTGTCTTTCTCTAAGTTTTTCTGGGGCTTCCAGCAGCACATGGAGTCAGTTATCCCTCAGATCTCAGGAAAGCCTCAACTACTTTATAAACCTGACATTATTTGTATACTGACTTAAAAAATTTTCATGAACTGTCAAGTTACTTCCAAACAGATGGTGTAAACACTCACACTTGGCCACATCACATTCCAAGAGAGGTACAAGCCTGTGCTCAGAGAGGAAGGGGACATCTCTGAGATGGGAGAGTTCTTTTCAGCACAGCACAGAGGTCTCTGGGCAGAGCCAGGAACTAGGGAACCTCGGACACACCCATGTCTCCTGTCCATCCCAGTGACTTTGGGCACAGCAAATCATGAGAAGTAAAGTATGGGACCCAGTTTGCTGGACCTGTTCTGTTGCCAACTATGCAAAAACAAAACACAAAAAAACACTAGAACTGAAAGTGTCACACTGACCAGGCTTTAGAATCACATGAGACGTTAACCCCTACTCCCTAGAGGGGGTAACTCATTGTTCCGACATAGGATGAGGGTGGCCATGGCTTGTCAAGCTCTCCAGGTAGCCCTGCTGCATATCCAGTGTCGTGTTCACTACCTGACAGTGCTACGCAAGTTTACTTAAATGCCAGTAGGAAATATGGAGCTCTCCTACCCCAGATCTCAAAAAGTTGTATTCCCAGCCTGGTAGGAGAGGCAGGCATTGTGAGCCAATCCTCTCAGATGGTTCTCTTCTCCACCCTCGCGCATTGTCCACATGCCTGTGCTGATGTGCACACTGAGGGAAGCTCTCCACAGATCTGCAGGTTCCCTGCCCCTCAGGACTCTCCTCTCTCATTTTATGAGCTACAGTCTCCTCATCTTCTGGAACTAGGCTCTGTTTCCTCAACAACAGGAAGTCCCTAGGCTCCACCTGATGTCATTCCTGAAAATGCCCTCAAGCACTGGGAGCTTACCTTGCTCTCATCTTACATGTCTCCAGTTCTCCAAGAGCACTCTCTACTGTTGCCGGATGTACCACACCATGGAACAAGTGTGGCTTCCTCTGTTTTGTCTGTTTTGTCTACTGTTTCATATGGAAGGGTAAATACAGTCCTGGTTACTCTACTTGGTCCAGAAATGAGAGTCTTGCTTAATCTTGGCGTTGCGATGTAGAACCTCATACAGTTCCCGGCATAGGCTGTTGCAGTCAATCTGCTGTGAGGATGAGCAGCCCACCTTGTAATGGACGCAGGCACCCGTTTCTCTTCAGCATCCACCTAGGAGCACGATCGCTGGGTAGGAGCTAAGTGCAGGGCTAGTACCTGCAGGTTCTGCAGAAAGTGGTTTCTCCCCTCAAAGTGGTGGCGTCTGAGCTCACCATTGGCTTCTGCTCACCCAGAGTGTTTATTACAGAAAGGTGTTTTTTTCCTGACTTTACACTGCAATCATCATTGTTCTTTGTAAAATATTATATAACACAGCTATTATTCTTTGCTGACTGCAGAGTAACCTGGACGCCATCCATCCTCGGAGTCAGAGGCGGGAAATCCTGCCCATATATCCTGTAGTTCCTCCTCTCACTGGAGACCCTGGTCACCCTGCCTGAGTGATTGCTCCTTTCCTCATAGCTTCATTTTGAGTTTCTCTCCAATTTCCTCACCTCTCAGACATCAATTCTCACATTCTCTGCTTCTCTACAGAGAATAAAACCCCAGGAAGAAAACAAGAAACCAAGAATAAGAAAATCTACACATTCATAGTTATAGTCTTTAAACTTCCATACTTGTAGCAATCACTATCAAAACTCTAGTAACTTTCTCCCAAGGGCCCCAGCACTGCATGGATGAGGACCCACACTCTCAGTCCCTGAGTGCGCTGGACCCGGCGTGCTCTGGCAGGCTCGTGGCTGCACTGTTGGCTGAGGTGGGGAGCTTTACTGGTTGCAAAACAGTCCAGTTAAGGGCATGCTGCTTCTTCCCTCTCAGATATCAACCTCTGCACGGGAATGCTGCTTGGGGTGAGGGGATGGTTACAGAAAGTCTAAACATCCTCCCCCAAATGGCTCAAACCCATTTTTGTTTCTTTTTTTTTTTTTTTTTTTGGTACCAGGAATCAAATGTAGGACCTTGAGCTTGCAAGGCAGGCATCTGTGCCACTGAACTATATCCCCAGCCCTCAAACTCATTTTTGTTTCTAAGGCTTTAAGGACAAAACTATGGCACGCTGGCTTACAGAGACTAAAATACATGAGGACTTTGAGCTCAGCACAGTGTCGGTGTGCATCAGCATGGCTGTGGTGCCTGAGTGGAGCTGGGAAATGCAGGGATGTCCCTGGGGTCGAGTGTAAGAGGTCGAGCATTTGTGGACTCTAAGACCATTATCTTCTGCAGGGGCCTCAGGGGCTGCATACTTAACAGCAGCCCCAAGCAGACTGAGGAGCTGGAGTGAAATTACAAACACACGGTGCTTCTCAGAGCTCCTGAAGCAGCAGCATGGACTGCTCTGCACATGAACCACTTCTCCTTTCTGGGCCCCTCCCTCAAGAATAGTAATGCTTTTAAAATTAAATGGTAGTCGAAATCTATCACCTACCTATCTCTATCTTTTGTCCTTCTTTCTCTCCCCACCATTTCCATCTGCAAACTCTGCAATCAAAAGGAAATATTTTAAGCCATGGCAGAGGCTGGAATGAGCTCAAGCGCTCACATGCTGCATATTTTTAAGAATGGGCTATCAGATCTGTCGAAGGGACATGCTCCTGTCTTCTTGTTTTGCTGATGGTGGCCCTGGGTGACCCCAAAGATGGAAAGTGAGATCTCAGACAGGCATCAAGTGCCACTGCTGCACATGGCTTGACAGGGTAAGGCTGTGGAGAGCTGCTGGGGAAGGAAGCACAGTTCTCTGAGGACAGCGCAGCCATCCAGCTGTCCATGAACAGGACGTTGCTCAAGGGCAAAGCATCTTCTAAGACTGTCTGACAAATAGACCCAGCAGCTGCAGGATCAGCCTTCCCCGTGGGACGTACCCTTTGGTGGCTGGACATTCATGCCCACAGGACAACTAGGCCACTTCTCATGCATCACTGTCACCTCTGCTCCTGACAACTTCCACCAGCCTCCTTGATGGAGATGCTGCGGGCTGGACAGTTGTTAGTGAGCCAGCTGCTCCTGCTCCACAGCCACCAGGACCTTGGTGGACACAGAGGGTCAATAGTCCCGCTTAAAAGGAATCCATTGTCAGGTGGGTCCTAGAACAGGATGGCCAGCTCTGGTGCTGAGCTTCAGCCAAGATTGCTCCAGTGTCTAGAATGATTTTGAAGGAAGGAATTGCCTGTACTGACTGCCTCCATGAACAGCAGTAATGGAGTCTGTTCTGTGGTCCTGCTATATCCAACCCCTTAGGGGGACATGCTTCAAAAGCTACATTAGTGTGACTGGCACACGGTCAGAGAAATGTCTGTGGACATCTTTATCTTCTCTGCTACACACAAAGCATTTTCTATGTCCATGGGATTTCTCTTGACCTTAATGACCATTTAGACATAAGTAGACCAGATGCCATGGAGTGAACTAATTGGATATTTCAAAACTGCAAGAACGCAGGCCCTGCCTGCCCTGTCTAACACCTTCTGCAGGAGCACACCAGCACAGGCATGGATGTGCTGGACTAAAGGTCACAGTGTAACCCTGAAAGCACCTTGTTTTCATCTGCTTCCTGTTGCTGTAAGAGAATATCCAAGAACTGTCTTAGATCTAGTACCCGCAAAGGTTTCTATTTTTCAGAGGCCAGGATCTTGGAGGTGATTGGATCACAGGGGGTTATGCTTATCCATGGTTTTGTGCATTGATGAGACGAGTAACCTAATGAGCAATTGGGGTGAGGTGGCTAGGGGAGGGTCACAGGAAGCATTTACCCATCTCCCAGCCCTTCCCTGCCCTCTGCTTCCTGGGCACCATGACTTGAACAGCTGTCCTGCACCAGGCCCTCCCACCACGCACTCCCTGCCTTCCTGCCTTGGAGTTGGCCAACTCCAGACTGGATCTTCTGAAGCTGTGAGCTGAAATAAACTTTTCCTTCTTGAAACTGTGAGCACCAGGCGTATTGTCTCAGTGACAAGAACATAACTGAGACAGATGACAGATAAAGAAAGGTTGATGTTGACCTATGTTCTGAGGCTGGAAGTCCAGTACTGAACAGGTGTACTTGACAAGGGCCTCGGACAGCTTCAAATCATAGCAGAAAGTGGCAGGTGAGCAGGTGCATGCAAAAGAGAAGCAAGGGATTATGAAAAAGTGAACTTTATCATTAGAGTTAGATAGAGCATAAAAATGGGAAAATTCAACCTTGGCCATCCTTGGTCAAGGATGAAAAACTATGTTTGCAGAGCAGGAGTCTGAGTTTCCACAGTGGTGGGCTCACTGCTTCCCTGAAGAAAGGAATAAACCTATCCAGGAGGGCTCTGTCCCAGGCAGCTGAACAAGAGCTGGGGGTTCTTCCCTCCCTGCAACCCAGAGCAGGAAAGATGGGTTATGTCAAGAGCACTCATAAATACATCCCAAACCAGTGGCCTGCTGGCTGGCTTTCCTATCTCATCCTTGATTAAGTAATAAGTTTCTGGAACTTGATCCAAACACCAAGAGTGGACTGACGAATCTCAGCTGTAATGACCTCCTGCCTCCGACTAGAGCAACCCTGAGGGGAGCGACTTATCCCTACTATAAGAAACAGACAAAACACCCCTCATTGGATCCATGCCCTCCTGAAGGTAAGGACAGAGGTCTGAGTAGACAGGAGAAGATGTTTTGCTTTTTGTCTCTAATAGAACTGAGACCCACACAGAACCAGACCAGACGTTCTGACATGAGAGAAGTCTTTACTGAGGGGAGCGGCACATGGGGGTAGCAGGCTGCCTAGTGGACCAAGGCAGCAGCAAGCTGAGCAAAGCGTGGGCTTTTAAGCTCTTTTTCGGAGTGGGTGTCAGTGGGCCAGAACAGCCGGAGGGGGTCGGTGGAGGTGGGGGTCCGAGGGTCAGAACAATCCAAGCAGGGTGGATTGGGCCAGAACAACCCCAGTGAAGTGAGCTGTTCGTCAGAGTCCTGCCAAAGCAGATGAGGGCGGGCTTGGCTTTTGTGGCCAAGGGGAACTGAAGTGGAACAGGTAAGGGAAGGAGAGAAATATTGAGAGTTACAGTTTTCCCACAAGGGAGGCTGGCTCCCTCGGGACTTCTCAGTCTCTTTTTCTTCTAAACTACTTGATGAAGTCCCCTCACCCACCCACCCACTCAGGTACCTAAAGTCATCCTGCATCTTTAAACCTTGGGACAAATAAAATCACCACACCTCATTTTACTACCATTGCTACATATTCCTGTTCTGGGCTGCACTGCACACAGTTTGCAGGTGATAAAGTCAATATGTGCACTTCAAAACTTGCTTCTTAAATTCAACAATTTGTCTTCATAACAGAACACAACAATACCAAGACAACATTTTCCTGGCCCTGGACCATCTGTTTCTTCCTTTTGAGCTTATAACCTTTTACCTGTCACTGCAGATCACAGGACAGCACCAGTTCACCTCCCAGTCTCATCCTCCACCCCCTCTTCTCCCTGACTCAGTCAGTTTTCCTCTTTCTCAGCAGGGCCTGGTATCATGAGAGGTGGAAACTTCCCCTCTCTCTAGACATCAGGTTCCTGGGGCAGGTCTGCCTCCAGTGCCAGGCAGAGCTCCAGGGAGAGACCCAGTGCTCCCTGGCTTGGACACTTGTCTCTAAAGTTGTTTCCATGGCTAGTGCTCTGAGGTGCTTTGAGTGAACAGATCTGAAACTGGAGCCACCCAGCTTCCTTTGCTTCCAGGACAGGAGTTGTTAGCGCATGGAGTAGGGTGGCAGGCTTTTGTCCTCACTAGGAAAACTGTACCTCAGAACAAGGCAAGTAGAGAAGGAAGGAGAGACAAGGAGACAATGTTGAAGGGTGGTTTGAATCCTGGATGCAGTCTAGCCCTGTTCTCCTTAAGCGGAGGAATTTGTCCTTGCAACCGGAGACCTCTGGACACACACACTCACCACACAGGCTTCTCCCACCCCCACCTCCATCCCCTACATGGTCACACTCCCATGCACTGTACCTTTGAATACACAGCACCAAGTCCCAGAAGGCACTTTCCCAGAATGGTGGATTCTCGGCCATTCTTCAGGTCAGATGGTTGCTTGCCCATGGCTCCTTCTTGAGGGATCAGCAGACCCTTCCCCAGGACCCCAAGTCATTACCCAATCTTAATGGACTGAGTCCCTTAAGGGGTCAGGGGCTGCTAGAGTCATCTTAATACCTGCAGCCCCTACAGTCATAACTCGACACAGATTTGCTAAATATAGAAGCTGCAACCTAACTTTCCCTATAGTCCCCACTCTCTTTGGAATCCTCCCACTGTCTGCAACACCTTTTTCTGACCTCCTGTGACTTCCTCATTGTCCTGGTTACTTTGCTTTGGTTGCTGAGACAAAATACCTAATAACCAAAATGAAAAAAGGAAAGGTTTATTTAGCTTACAGTTTGTGGAGGTTTCAGTCCATAATTGGCTGGTTCAGAGGCAGTGACACATGGCAGAGGGCAAACTGTTCATGGCAGCAGAGCACAGCAAAACAACCAGAGCAAAAGGAGGAATGGCTGCAAGCAGCCTTCTTTTCTCCCCTACATTGTAAACAGCCTACCCCCACCCAGGGGGTGTGTAGCTCTCACACAGTCTCCATGCCCTCCTCTTCCACAGTCTCAGGATGTGTACAAATTAAGCACCTTGGCTTCCTGCTGAGTCACTCAGCCAAACCTTTAGACTCCCCAAGTTGACACAATGTATCAACCACAACACTCATGAAATGGGAAGAGTTTTCCACTCTGCTGTCAGACCTATGCAAGGATGAGTGGTAGGATGCTCTGTGTCTCAGGGATCACAGCAAAAGAGACAGTCGAAGTCCTGCCCCGGGGTCTTTTCTGGCTTGGCTGTGCTGTAATTTTAAGAACCTTCCAGGAACCTTCCACAGGTCCTGAGAGCAGGCATAGCTGGGAAAAAAACCAGATATAGTCATCCTTTTGAGAACATTTCCCATCACTGCTACCTACGAGCCCCACCTCTACATGTGACATCAATATCCCGGCTCAGGGTTAGATAAAGGAAGAGAAGGAGACCCTGAGAACCTCCTGTCACTCTCAGGAAGAAGCAGACCTTCTTATTCCAGAGGAGGTCACCTGGGACACAGTAGCAGGAAGGAAGGTCCTACAGAGGACCCAACCTCCCTCCTCACCCCTGTATCTTGAAGGAGGCTCCTGACCTGGCCCCTAGAATTCTCAAGAGAGCCTTGCTAAAGAAATTACAACCTCAGGCCAGATTCAGTGCTCAGTGCCCTGAGAGAGCTCTCAGCGCAGCCCTTTTACCTTGAAACCAGACCACAGGAGTCTTCAGTGGGTGCCTCTGCTTACTTGCAGCACCACACACGAGAAGCAATCTAAAGCTGGGACTAAGGAGCAAACACAACCCTGCTCCAAGTGACTTGGCCATTGACCAACTGTGCAGCCTTGGGTAAGAGACTCAACCCCTCTGCCCTTCACTTCTGGGTCTGTAATGGGCATGACAGTAACATCCATCTGTAAGGCTGTTGTAAAGGAAGTTGACCCCACAGTGTGGTTTCAGTAGTGTCTACACACAGTACCCTATGCATACCACGACTGCCACTTGGCATCATAATGGGATTGTTTATTTGATGCTGGGACCACTGACCTGAGCTCTTTGAGGCCAACTGGCTGTTTTATCTCTGCTGACTAGTGTAGTTCCTAGCACAGAGATCATAATAAATATTTGATGACTGAGTGAATGCTGAAATGCAAATATCCATGAGCCCATCCTGATATAAATAAATGATCAAGTAAATAAGTAGGAGAGAAAAGACCATTCTGTGATCAGGAGGAACAATTTATGAAAATAAACCCTGCCTCTTAGGTGTGGGCTGTGCCTAGAGAATTATCCCAAAGATACAGTACAGGAACAGAGAAAAGTAAAAAACATACAGGGGAGAAATCTGACAAACATCACCTCAGCCAGAAGTCATCGTCATCAGTGGTGACAAGCTGTACAGAGAGCAAAGAGATTTGATGCAATGTGATGAAAGCATTACTGTCTTGGTTACTTTTTTCTCATTGCTGAAACAAAATACCTGATGCACAATATTAAGGAAGGAAAGGTTTAACTCACCATTTGTGGAGGTTTCAGTCCACGTTAGGCTGGCTCTAAGGCAGAGTGGCACATGGCAGAGGGCAACCATTCATGGTGGTAGAAGTTAGCAAAAGCAGTAAGAGCAAAAAGGAGGAGTGGCAGCAGGCAACCTCTTTCCCTCCTTTACATTGTATATGGGCTACCCACCCCAGGGCAGGTGTAGCACTCACACCATCAACCCAGCACTGGACCATGGATCCATCAAATATCTAGAAGCCTGCCCCATGACTGCATGAGGATTTGGGGGCACATGCAGACACAAACCATAGCGATTACCCTACCCATTCCATGCCCATAACCCCAAACACATCAGGAGGAAAACATCAGACAAATGCTATAAAGGACACACTACAAAAGTCCTGGTGGGGAGCCCCAGACTGCCAAAGTTATCAAAAACAAAGGAGGGCGGAGAAATTGTCACAGCCACAGGAGCCAGGGAGACACAGTGACCAAACATAAAGTGCCCTGGACAGAATACTGGGACAGAAAAGGACATCAGGTAAAAAACAAAGAAGCCTAAACAAAGAAAAGCTTTAATAACAGGACATTGTATTTTTGGTGTTTTCGGATGAATTTTCAAGGGTGACCATTCTATGGCCTGGAGAAGAGCTAAGGAAACTTTCTCTGAAAAGGACCAGAAAGTAACGACTTCAGGTTTCCATAGCCATAGGCTCTCTATCACTGCCACTCAACTCTACACTTGCTGAGTGAGATCAGCCATTGAGAGTATTGGCCATGTTCCGATAAAACTTTATTTACAAAAACAGAAGATGGACCACATTTGGCCTGAGGGTCACAATTTTCTCCCTTCTTATTCAAAACTATTGGGTTTTGTTACTGGCCTTTATAAAATGCCAATTTCCTCCCTGTAAGCATTATTTAATTTTTCTGAAGAGCCACCTGGACTCGTCCAAAAACTCCCCAGCAGAATTGTAGCATGATTGCAGGGTTGAGAATTACTGATCCATCAGAAGGGATCCAGGAGGATTCGATGTCTGTGACATAAGTGACTGAGGGTCAACTAAGTGCTTCTTGTGAGTGAAATGGAAATAAAATTGGGGTGCCGAATATCCTAAAAACAGAACACCATCCTCTCACATTTCTTCCACTACTCAAGGCAAGAACCAACTAGTTCTAACAACCAAAGGAAAGAAAAAGGTCTCTGTTCTGCAGCATCAAGTACAGAAGTCCAATTTCCTGCCTCTGAGTACCAGGTTTGGCTTCTTGTGGCCACTGTAATCTTGTGGGTACCCTTGTCTTCACCACCCTTCACAAGTCATAACCTTGCTGCTTTTGTTTTCTGTTCCTGCCAAGCACTTGTAACGGCCTAATCAGATCAAGTTTCCTTCTTAATAACTTTTTTTCAGGTTTTACAATCTTCCCAAACCCTCTGCAGCTAGTAACATCCTCAGCCCAGATATGACCAAACAGATATCTGCAAGTGTTACAGCAAACACTGGCCCCCCCTGGGAAGCATTTTAGAGGGTGAACACACTGAATGGCTTTGTTTCATCCCCTGCTGCCCACTCCCTGTGGACAAAATGTGGAGCTGGGGTGGGGTGGCCACTCTGCCCCTGAGGAAGCAAGTTCACAATAGGGTCAACCAATAGCAGAACAAGCTGCAGATGGCAGAGAAGAAAGGCAGAAGGGTCTGCCTTTCTGTGGTCTGAGTCTCTGTGGCATTGTGGAGCCTCACATCAACCTTGGCGCCCTCGGATCTCTGGTGGATTGTAGCATGATCTTAGCTAGTAGGTGCTCTGTTTGCCAGAGCATTGAATACTGGAGCATGTGCGGTCATAAAACAAAAGCTGCTGAAATTAAAAGATCAAGTAAACATTTACAAGTGTATGGTAGATTTAACACTTTCACAAAGAGATAGATCAACTAAAAAAACCCTATAAAGGAATTGGAGCTGAACCACAGCCTTGAACAAATGGACTTAATAGATATATACCTAGGATCTCACCCCTCTACAATGGAGTATACATTCTTTTCAGCAGCATGTGGTACTTTTTCCAAAATAGATCACATACTAGCCTGAAAAGCCTGCCTAAGTAAGTATAAAAAAATGAAATCACCCCATGCACACAATCCAAGCACTGTGTACTGAAACTGGGAATCAATGGCAGAAGGAGTTCTAGAAGAGGTACAAGCTCCTGGAAATCAACAACATGTTCCTAAACAGCCAATGGGTCACAGAAGAGATCAAAGAAAAAATTCAAAATTTTCTGGAGGTTAATTACAATGATGGTACAACCTTCTGAAAGCTCTGGGACACTATGAAAGCAGTTCTAAGAGGAAAATTCATCCCAACTGATCCTCACATTAGGAAAACAGAGCAAGCTCAAATAAATAACCTATGAGAAATCTTAAGACACTTGAGAAACAACAAACCAGCCCCAAACAAAAATTAAGGAGGGAAATTATAATTTTAACTCTAACCTGACAATTCTATGATTAGGCTATGAGTTTGTACAGAGCAGTCATTGCACCATACATGGTTCTTCCTATCCTGGGAGTGGCTGGAACACACCAGCAGGGACCAGGTCTGACACAGGACTTGAGTTAAAGCTGCTTGATGACCCGATGGACTTCTGAGGGCCTTCACTGTAAGGGCCCCTACTTACCAGGGCCTCAGCATAGGATTTTACTTCTGCAGTGGCTACTTAGAATTCTCACTGAGTTTTCAGTCATCTTTACGCTATTTCTTTGTGCATCTCCAACAAGAGATTGATAGGTGATCAGAATAATGATGGTGATCATCACAGTTTTCCATTGGATATTACAGAAAGTTTGTATCCAGAATAATTTGAAAACTGCATCTGCCGTGACCCTAAGGGAACATATTTAGGGACTTAGGGAATTCTGATTCTAATAGCAGAAACCTAAGCTCACCAACAGGCCCCGAGACAAGTTGTCCATCCCAATTTAACTGGCTTAGTGCTCAGTCTGTGAACTGGACCTGCTTGCAGTGGTGGCTGCAGATACCTGAGTGTCTTTGCCACTCCATACACAGCAGGAAGAGAGGGGTACACTTCCCAGGGGGCTCTCATATGGCCCCCTGATTTCTTTCCGAATGAGATGTTCTTTCTCATGGCAACTGAAAAGCCAGACAGGAGCTCAAACACTTGTATGAAAGAAATTATGGAGTCACCTAGATTCTGCACTTTCCCATTCTTACAGGAAGACAACATCAAGTCAGCCACACAGAAGTCCTTCCCTCCCTCTCCTGCTCCGCAACATGCCAGACAGTGAAGACCTGAGCTCTCTGTCGATAGTCACCTGCGTCCAGACCTGGCTCCCCCCAGTCGGCCCTCAGATGGCACAGCCCACCGGCACCTTATCACCGCCTCATGGGCCATGGTCAGAGGTCCCCTGTTAAGATCCAATGAGTGTCCTGACTCACAGGCACCGTGAGGTGATACATGCTTTGAATACATAAGTCTTGGAGAATTTTATTATGCTGCATTAGATAACTGATGCAAAGGAGGAGGTGACTTCATACTTAAAATACAGGTCTTTTATGTTATTTCCAGAGGAACAAATTAGAGAAACATCTTCCAGCTCCAGAATACAGGCTCACTATCATCATTAAAAACACAGGAAACACATGAAATGAGATAGAAACACATGAAATTAAGCTGGCCCAGATGCTAGAAATCCAAGAT
The DNA here is from genome assembly GCA_004027595.1 of Dinomys branickii. NCBI lineage: Eukaryota > Metazoa > Chordata > Mammalia > Rodentia > Dinomyidae > Dinomys > Dinomys branickii. The sequence continues at coordinate 1,583 of PVLD010014543.1, read as the reverse complement.
ATCTCACAACGTGGCTATTTCACCACTCAGGAGAAATGACAGATATAAAAAGATCCTATGAAATTTCTCTAGCAGAACGTGCTGTCTGTCAAGGTGACTACAGTAATGTCATCAAAATAGGCATCCTAAATGTGACAAAAGGAAAAGATGATTTTGTGCCTGGTGAGAAACACTTAGCATTCTGTGTGCATCCCAGCCCGGACAGGAGTGCAGAAAACTGCTTGATTGTATTGAAGTGGGTCTGCAGCGTCCTGAGATATTTGTCTTTTCCTGTTGCCTGGAGTTGGTTTTTTCTCCATTCACAGAAAGTCCAGACTTCTGAGATGCCCTCTCACAGGGTCCCCTCCAATTCCAGAGTGCTTCTTATGTGGACAAAAGCCCCTATGCCTTTGGCACTCACAGAAAGTGCTTCAGGCAACTCCAAATCCTATAATCTGCCTTCCCTGACCCTTTCATATTGAGAAGACCCATGGGTCCTGTGTTGTGTGCGTCCCCCTATAGTCAAAAGTTGATAAACCCAAATCTGCTCAGTAACAAAGATCAAAGATTTATCAAGCCCTTGTGACCTTTGGGTTTTATTCTTTGTGTCTAAATAAAGAAGAAATCCCTTTATTGTTTTGCTTGTTTGTTTTCTTCCTTATTTAGCCACATTACAAATGTGAGGTGATACACAACTTTCAGTTTCTTCAACCAAACTCCAAAGACATGTGGGGAAAAAGTAAAACACCCCAGAAATTTAGCATCTTCCTAACTGCTTGCAACACAGGAGTGACAGTCACTCATCAAACCTGGAACACAGGCAGTAGATGCCAAGACTCTTCACCCATAATTTTAGGTCTTTCTTTCCTGCCCTGGTATTGATGCCAGGAAATGTTTTCTTAGAGTTGATCTGCTCTAATTTGTTTTAAAAAATAAATTCTCAACTTTAGCACTCCAATATAGAATAGCAACTAAACATTTGTTTCCCTTCATCCACATATCTACCCGCTTCTATTTTAACTAGGACTCCAGGTTCCTGCAGACGATTCCCTTTTTGCTTCCCCAACCAACTGCACCAAGCCTTGGTGAAACCATCCTTGGAGACTTAGGCCGGGGCTACTGGATACTTCCTAGAATTCAAGCCATATGCAGAACAGCTCATGGAGCCAATAGTGATAGAGTTGTTCTTCCAGCCCTTCATTCCCCCACAACTATCAAGTCATTCATCGTTCATCCTGAGATATTTCCGAGGGTTTTCTTCAGCATTATAAGCTACTGAATGTAATTTCAATCCCTTCTGTTGTTCAAGTAAGCCAGTCTAACCTGAGCTGACAGGTTCAACAAGTCTTAATAAAAGTCACTCCTCCAAATCGATGACAGGATATTAGATTAATAGTGTATATCTGTATGTGTTAGCCTGAACACACACTTCGAAGATATCAATATGTAAAGCAGCAACAAGCGGTGTTTTCTTCTGTTGTTGTTGTTGTTGTTGATGTTGTTGCTGTTGTTGATGTATGCCTGTTTTCTTTCTTGTCTTTGGATTTTTGGTTCTTGTGTTTTTGTTTGTTTGTTTGTTTGTTTGTTTTTTCTGTTGTTGAGAG